>CAEFZX010018688.1:0-108484 GCA_903066825.1 Alfaro cultratus | reverse complement strand
ATATAATAGAATCGAGACCTCAGTGCACTCTAAGCATTTCTCAGAATATGTAAATATATGACCAGCCACCCACACACATGCCACTGTGTTACAATCCTATGAATATTTTACACTACATGTCAGTTAGTTGCTGGACAGCCTATTTGGTTGTAAAATCTAAACACTGTAACTCTTGACAGCAGATACGGAAAATATGGCGAACTTTAAAGCATACAGATGGCCTAGCGTCTCCTTAAAATATCCCCTCACTCCTGTTTGGCCAAGTCTATTAGAAGTAAATGTTGCTGCAAAACTCAACATGGAGAAAAAGCCAAGCACTTTACTGTTGGAGGAAAATATATCTCTTGCAATCGGGGACAGTTAGAGAGACAAAGCCATCTTAATCAGCCCTGATTAAAGACCAACCAGTTATGACTCAAAGCTCTGAACTTTTGCCAAATATTAAAACATAAAACTTAAGCCCTATAAGGTCGTGCCAACATCACTCTTCAGTGTGAAAGTTAATATGAAGGGAAAAAGATAATAGTTTACTCATTACTAGTATTAGTAAGGTGTTGAGAAATAATCTCAGAGGAATGTCAGAATTTATTTCAAAAAGTATCTTCAACAAAATGTAGAGGCGTCTAGGTAGTTTGTGAGAAGAAGGCTGCGTAAGACAGATCGAGAACAAGGCTTCCTGTACAGAGAAGGTCATCTATTCTATGCTTTGGAGCTTTCAACCTCAGTTTGTCATAGAAAATAATAGATTTAGAAATGCTGCAGATCTGTTTGAAATTTCAGAGGGAAGTTCATTCTCTAGAAAAAATACACAAAAGCTGCAATGTTAGTAATGACAGACATTTTAACTAGTGTTAAAAGCTAAATACAGTTTAAATTATGAACACCTTAATAATTTTCTTTGTCATAAAGTAATAGAAAAACTCTGCTTTTACCCACTGTGGCATTTCCTCTGCCCCAAATTTTGAAATCTGTCCTTATATATATCTTTATATAAAACTATCAGTAATATCAATCAATATTAGCAGGTGAAAATTTCACAAAATGCTCTGAGAGATTGGAAATGGACCGCAAAAGTGTAATCAGTACATCTGTATTGTGATGCACAAATAATCTGACTATGGTGTTTGATTCTTTGAATGGCGTCACCATGCTAGAAAAAGATGGTGAAAAAGAAGCATAAGTGAATGAATAGAAACCAAGAAAAAAAAAAAAAAACTGGACATGGGCATACTAAGCAATTAAGCAAGAAAATGGTTGAGAATAGGCTAATAAAAATGAAGGGTCCCATTTTCCGCCCCTGGATCCCAAGCAATAGCTGCCCTAAGCAACTCTCATTCTGTGTGCTCTGCAGAAGAAAGGTCAGTGATATAAATCTAAATCTGAGAAGACTGTTGACTGGGCTGCTACGGCTTTCACCCCCTGTTTCTCAGAAGGCCTGGACATCTGACCCGCATTGATTAGCCTCAGATAAAGGTTCTAACTCAGACTGAAACAGCGTCGGAGAATTGATTGGGCTGGTATTGTTCAGTTTGCAGGACGGAGTGAAAATGAAAGTAATACCAAGGGAAGGAATGCAGTAAAAGAAAAAAAAAAAGTCAACCAGTTCTGTCCTAAAAAATAAATCTCATCTTCTTATTTGTGGACCATGAATGTAAGCATCTCCAATAATGAACCAGTCTGTGTCAGAAATATCTCAACCGAATCAGGTGGATATACGTGAGCATGAAAAAGCGTGCCGAATTAAATTCCAGCCTGATGATATCAATTCACACATGGGCAGCAAGGTCTGCTACCATGGAGGATAGAGAAGGGCTGAATCAATACAGCGTAGCCCTGAATAAAAACTAGGACTTTCAGGTTCACAGGGGAAAAAAAGTATTTTTCAATTACACATGATTTTTAATGGGTTGGCTGTACAAGCTCGAGGCTTTGAGGCGCAGCAGGGGTGTGGAGGTGATTTGGCGCATCTCTTCACAATGCGAGACACACACAGAGTGTATTCTTGTGTGTTGGTTAAAGAGAGAGAGAGAGAGAGAGAGAGAGGGAGAGAGAGAGAGAGAACTTTCTAAAAAAAAGGGATATTCTGTTCTGTTCCTTCAGCTCACTGGAGCGTTCAGTATAAATAGGCACAAGTGTAAACAAACTGGTCTGCATCAATTAGAGCCACCTCAAAAGGACAGACTTACAGGAAGCATGATGCAGGCAGTGAGCATCAGAGCAAGCAAGGTCTTAATGGCCACAGATAGAGAGAAATCAGTCATCCATGGAAATAAACAACAAGCCGGAAAAGTATGAAACCAGCTTCTGTCTTACTGAGCTGCTGTTAAGCTTGTTTCATTTTATTTTCTTTCAGTGTCAAAGGGCAAATCTCTTCTCTGGATCCATTTGTTTACAGGGAGGTATTGCTGGCTCCATGACCTATTATGTAGGTAGTGTCAGTTGGCAATAAAAGCTAAATGAGCAATTGACAATAAAGTTAAATTGAGCAAGGCCCACAATAAATTTGAGCTAATTTAATTTTACTGTGAGAAGAACAAAGTGGAAGTTAGAAAAATGTTCATGTAAACTCATGCTTGATAAACTCACTCCTGTCAGTCAGAGGAAGTCTGATGAAGAGTTATGAAAACGGATTACTACAGTTTAAAATGTGGAAATAATCTTGAAATTTCTCAAATATTTAATTTTTCTAATATTGTATCAGTTTTCTTTAGAAGATTTTTATACTGTATTGTCATTTGGCCAAATTCAAGAATAAAAAATGTCAAGCCAGGATTTGGATGCTTACATATCGTTCACATGATCTTTCACAGCATTTAAAATGCCTATCTCCAGTGGTCAATGGGCGAGAGGCACATTACACCCTGGACTATGGCGCTACCAACTGTAACACTGCCTGCAATTAATTATAAGAGTATTATTTTATCTGTTTGTATTAATTTAATCAATGAAAAAGGCCACCCAGCATATTTTTTATGGCTAAAATTGCAGCAAGATTTTTAAGTTGTATACCCTTGGTCTACTCCATTTTCCATTTAATATTTTCAACTTGGGTGTGTGTGCATGTGTGTGTTGACTTTGTTGTGATAGTGGTTATTTCAGTATGTAGGTCATTTAATTTATTTTCTCCTTCATCATGAAGCATGATTCCAAAAATAAACTTCATGACAACAAAAAAATAGTCACATTGATGTGAGTAACTCACCTGGGAACAGCACTTTTTTGTTCCCAAATAGATGAACATCAAAGAGGTTAGGACACGAACATTTCAACACGTTTTGTGTTTTGACTTAAATTCCTCTGATATGTGTTTTCATATCCAAGGCAAAGTTCAAAAACGAAACTTGACGTTTTCTTTTATGCTTGCTCCAGCTAAACAACCAGGCCCAATAGGATGAGCAACATGAATACTCTCACAAGCAACCAGTCTTCAAATGAATTCTTCAGTGGGGAAAAAGCACATCCATAACTGTGAAAAAGCATTGTTCCCCTAAGTATTGTTCCCCTTTTTTTAACTTTGCTTATTTTTCACACTTATTGACAACACATTTTAATATCAGACAAAGACAATCTGAGTAAATACAAAATCTACTTATTAGGGTGAAAAGCCTATTCAAACAATTCTGATCCAAATAAACAAAACATTTTCCTTATTAAGTCATATTTAAACACAATTAATTTTTAAGCAGCAAATCATTCCTCAGTCTAAAAAAAATCAAGAATATGTTGGTGGTAGTGTGATGGTTTGGTTTTTACTGTTGTACTAGTGACAACTTCCTGATGTTAATGAAACTATGATGCTCAGGGTTGAAGTCATTAGTTTGTGACCTGAGGTGAACTTGGATTATGCAGTAGGATAAAGAACCGAAAAACATAATTGAGTCTGCATGACTCAAATCAATAAAATCAAATTTAAATCAAATTAAATTGCTGCTTCATGATGCTAGAAACCTTCAATATGGCTGATTTAAAACAAATGGGCCAAAATTCCTCCACAGAGATGTACAAGACTCTCTGCCAAAAATATTTCATTAGTACAGACCATTTACACATTGTCCTACATATTTGTAACATATTTTTTTAAAATCAAATCAAGTTATGGCAAACAATAACTGTTGAAGGGCAGGTTAGGATACATAAATATGGTCTTAAGGTACACAGTTGCACTAGGTATAATATTTTTGGCAATTAAGGTCAACTGCTTTAAGCTGTTGTGTCACAGAGATAAGAAACTGGAAAACCTTGAAATGCTCTCATTTGCTCAGACTTTATTTTATGTATTTTGTCTTTTTGGAAAATGAGCTCAAGGTTGATTTCTGACAGTTTTTGTTATTGTACAAAACCTTATTGGTTACATTTGATCCTTGTTTTTTTTTTTTCCTTCACATTTGATCAGTGAACAGCTTTGCCACAAAGCTATATCTCACTTCAGTCCCTATTCCCCTCCACATTCGTCTTTGCCTACATCCTCTGTGATGTTAATCCTGAACTGACACTAATAGGCTGAGGCTGTGTTTATATAGCCACTCTCCTCTCTTAGAGGATTAGATGGACAATTGCCCGTCTGATACCCAAGTGGTTAAAAGAGGAATGCAACAAAACTAAATGTCTGAAAGTTCCTTTTGCTGCCATTGCGAGAGTGACTAATATAGATTTGAGACTTTAGCACTTAGACCGTGTTGTACTGCATTTGTGTTCTAATCCTTATTTTGCATCTCGTTTAAGATGGACTCATAAACAGCAAGTATAAACTGTTGGTAATGTATTATAGGCTCACTATGATCCGTGATCCCACATTTAATGGAAGGACAGCCTGTGATTAATGGAGCGCAATTTCACCAGTGAGACTAATTTAGCCAGTAACTGCTCCAAAGATTCAAAGAATACACCCAAGTAAGAGCAAACCCTGCTTGATAAAGAATTTGCCTCTAAATAATACATAATAATAACACACAGTTCAGGCAATATGCTCTATCAATGTTGCCAGATAGCTGTAGGCGCAAGTTTAGAGAAATAGTAATGTCTTCATAACTAATTACTCAAACAAAAAACAAACGAGGGCATTGTACCCTTTTCCAGCTCAAGATCATGGTCTTGGATTTGGAGGTGCTGATTTTCATCCCAGCCACTTCACTCTTAGATGCAAACTGCTCCAGAAAAATCTGAATATTATGAGCTGATGAAACCAACAGAACTGGAGACATTTGGCTGTGCCTACAAATTCTGTCTATAAGGTTATGATGTGACCAAATACTAAATGTACTTATTATCATGCTATGCAGATGTGGTTTCTAAGATGATTCACTCACCTCTGCATGCTGAATGATTGAAATGGCACCAGTCGAAGGACAGTTTAAGCTATTTTCTGCTAAATTTAGCTGATAGTCTTGTACTTTGATTTCCAGCTGGTTAGTCAATTATTGAATAAAAACAAATCAATTCCCTCTATTCCAAAACACATGCACTAGTTTGCATCATAAGCAAAACATACTTTATTGCATTACAATATTATAATATTTGATGTTTAACAAGGTTAACATATTTTATACAAGTTAAGATCCATCTAAAATACATTTTTAGATAGGTCAACATATATGACCATCTATGAAACAGCTTGGTTAGAGCTTTGTAATAACTAATGTAGGTTAGGGATTAAACACAGTTAGGTGTAAATATGAATACAAATACTTGGTGCAGGTGGGCATGACTTTGTATATACAAAAAAATAACACCAAAGTGAAATGGAGCTGTTTTTAATATTCTTGCTATTTATTCAGGTGGTGAGTTTTGTAAATTTGAGCAGTCACATTATCTACTTTTTTATGACAATAATTTTAGGCTAATCGCATGCACTTAATAGAATAATTTAATGGTTTTCTTTTCTGAAAGGGGCAACTAGAGCATTTCAATATATATTTTTATAGATATTCTAATAAAGAAAGATACTTTCAAAGAAGCTTGCCTGCTTTCCTTAAAATGCTAAGGGCATCTATAGTCTTCAAAACATTATCATGACTTCATAGACGACAGATACATCATGCAAACACACAAAAATACTCAATTGACATTAAAATGTTCATATATTTCCCCAAACCTGACAACCACTACTGTAAGGATTTGCTTACAGAGGAAAAACAAAATCAATATTTTCTTTTCTGACTCAGCTTTTATTTTACTCTGCTGGAGTTTCCATTTTTACTGAAACTACAAAGTGTTTCTCCAAACTGTACACATAGAGTCCACATTTGGGATTTTCTAAGACATCTTCAAAGTAACCCCAGTGATCAGTAGATCATTTGAAGTTTTAACATGTTACAAATTCTAAAAAAAAAAAGAAAAAGAAAATAGTTGTAGTTGTAGTCAATATAACAAGATGTTCTGTTGTTTTCTAAAACCGCTATGCCTTTAAAGAACTGTTCTTTTCCCTCTAAATGACCCTTTTCTCTCCAACATCAGATATTCCCCCCACCCGACTCTCTATTTCTGCCCACTGATGCACCATCAATAATCCAGCCTCTTTAATAAGGCCAAGGCTTTTAGAGTGAGTCTCGCCCATGTAGATCCCTGCTGGTTGCTGTGTGGTCTCCTCCTAATGAAAAATCTTACATTTTGCTCGACAAGGCTGCTTGAACCTCATCCCCTGGAATGTTAATAATAGGTGTAAGCTTAAAAAAGTTTTGCTAAGATGTGGAGAATATATTTATTACAAGATGTTCTTGTTTATATTTAGGTGCAATGGGGAGGATTCCTAACTAATGAATAACTCTCTGCCATGCTTTATCTACCTAGAAATAATTTTAGGTTTTGATGTAGAGAAAAACAAAAAAACAACCTTCAATTTCAAGTAGAATTTTAATAGCCTAGGTTCAATTTAACAAATTCAAAACATTCTAATTTTAATGAGACATGCATCCTGACCATTTAAAAAATATATATGTTTAACTGATGCACAAGTGATTGGATCCTACAATCTTCCACAAGTGGGTCAAAAATAGCGTGTTTTAGAATTAATGTGTTTTGAGGCTCTTTTTTTATTGTTATATTGGTTAAGGACAATTATTTGTAACATGTGTTGCACTATAATTGTGTTCACACACAAATGAATTCAAGGTGAAAATAATTTCATCTTGAACATTTTAAAAACATTGAATCATTTTGGAAATTGGGGGAAAAAAATTGCACAACACCAATCGAATATCAGTATCTATTTTCTTTGCCTGTGTGTGAAAAACTATGTATGTGAAGGCGTACATATCTGTTCATCTAACATCTATAGAACTATTTCAGCAGAATACCATGCAACTATGACACATTGATGAGGAAACATAAAAGGACAAGAAAAATTAGATTTCTAAGCAAACCTAATTATTGATATGAATCCGCACATGCCAGAGCTGAAACTCACAGGAACATCTGAGCAATACATACAGGAAAGCCAGTTACCTCACTTAGCAAACTACACAAGATAAAATAGGCTACTTAAGTGATAGATGATAATAACTAATATGATATATTCTTTCACATAGTAGTCATAAATGAGACACAGACACACACACTATAAGTCAAGTAAATTCAGCTGGCTAAGAAAACTATTAAATAATAATAAAAGAATGCCTGAATCCCACACACACACACACACACACACACACACACGCACACGCACACGCACACACACACACACCTGCACATCCACACAATAATAATGGAGATCTATATCTCCACTGTTGCGACATGCATGCTCAGGTTGAAGGATTGCTGCACAGGCTTATCAAGGAGGAGTGAGTTGAGTCAATGACTCAATGTAATCTGTTGGGTTTTCTTAGATACAAAGTTTTTTTCAACCAATTTGAATGAAGAACGTAACTTGAGTCACTGTATGACTACCATGATCAACAGAAATATGTGATTGTATTAAAATTCCTATTTTTTTGCAAAATTTGCTGATAAAAATAAGTTTTCAGTCTAGAGTGTCTGATAAACACCAAAACTCAAACATCCACATAGTATAAGTATCATGGTGCAGTGAAGACGGTTAGCAATAATTTTGAAAAAAAAAAAAAAAATGTTGCCAGAAGAGAAACTGGATGTTTGTCAAGAATTAATAAAAAATAAAATTGAAAACGATTTTGGAATATATCAAGATTTTCACAGCAAGATTACAGTAAAGGAGCTGTAGGGAATTTTGTCAAATGCTGATTCTGCTGTAAAACATGGTGAAAATCTCTGGTATTTTCTATAAGTCTGGTCTAATGGGTAGGATTGCAAAAACATTTTTATTTTTCTTTCAAAGGAAATATCAACATCTAAAACTGTTTTAAATCTTCTGAAATAACATGCTGTGCTGTGACAGAACCAGACATGAAATCCTGGGCCGCAATTCCAAAAAGACTGTTTAACAGAAACAACTAGTCTAGTGTTGTGGACTAGATGTGCGAAAAACGCCATGCTCACAGTGAAACATGGTGGCGGCATGAGCTGGGCTCAGTTTTCTTCAAATTGAAGAATTTGTTTGTTTTGGGGGGTTTTTTCAAGGTGAATAAAATTATAAACACACTCCAATATCAGTCAGTTTTGATCCAAACCCTTTGGATATTTGGGTATTTTCTAGAAAGCTGAAGAAGAATTTCATTTTCCAGTTTCACTATGAGTCCAAGAATACATTTAAATCAACAAATAACTTCACCAGAGGAAAGATGAAGTTTGAATTGGCCTATATAGGTCTGGAACTAAATTTGAGGAAAACCTATCTGGTTACAAGAGGAGCACTGTGGACAGCAGATGTCCGTGCAAGCTGATATAGACAATTTTTACAAGATATAGTTAAAAGTCAAGATGGCATCTTGACTCCCACTAAAGACAGCTGAATGCTTAAGTTAAAACAAACATTTTATATTCTTGTTTGTACTAGTTAATAAATATGAAATATTAAGAAGAGAATATTTTTGCATGGTTAACATTCTCTCTTGAGAGATGTGCACAAAATAATCTATCATGAATAATATTTTGTCTAATATGTTTTCTTTCTCCACAAACACATGTTTAATAAACAAACGGAAAGGATTAAAAGCACATCTACTCCATGTTTTTTATAAAAAATTCAAAGTCTTATGAATATGCTAATGTACTGATGCCTCTCGGCGCAGTGGCACGCCACATCACACCCACTACTGCATTGGCGGTGGTCTGATTACACTTCAGCCTGAGCGTAGCCGCTCAAATCACACATTTCATTTCACAAATACTAAATTTAACTGCTGCTTGCATCCATGTGTATTGCATGTGGCCTGCAACCTTTTAAGCCATAAATTCAGGAAGGGTGAGAGGATCAAAACACCACAATTTCACCCAAGATTTGTTTCCTCGTGTGCCAAAGTGACATTTTCAAATCATGAGTTTTACAGGCAAATAGGTCTGTGGAATGGGGTCTTTTGGTCTTACACTAGTATACTGAATGCCGTAAAATGTAGATGAATGAATCACGGACTGTTGATCAAGGAAGATTCAACATTATTTTACTCTTCAGCAGAAACCATGTTGTTTTTGTTTAGCTTTCTTACTCAGCAGGCCTTTTTTCACTCGATCTATATATCTTTCAGCTATGTGTATATGCAGTAAATGAATAGACAACCTCGAAGTGACACAGTCACACAGTGGGAAAATATATTTCAAAGAAATATTACTCTACAGTAACATCATCATCATCACAGTGACTGAGATGCATGTGGCAATGTGGTCACTATCAGCTGTCTTCAGTGGCATGCTGGGTTTTTGTTTTGATAAAATGTTCCAGAACTCTGTGAGAATCGAAAAAAAAAAAAGACATGGTTATAAATTTTGAAACAGAGGACACTCTCTCCCCTTACAATTCTGCATTGCATCAGAGTAACTTTAGTATATATGCATTATAATATAAACTGCAAAAATGCTCCTTGAAATTGTATTTATTTATTTATTTATTTGCATGTAGGCTGTTATACTATCATTGCATCAGCAATCCATGTGCAGCTTGTCATTTCCCTTAATTGCTGCACATCATGAATCTAGATGATTATACAGCTCAGATATCAGAGTCTGCCATTAAAGAAGGCTGTGAAAAGCCTGTGCTGGAAAGATGATCCAACCAATTAAAGGCTGCACTGATATCACGCCTCATGTTACTTGCATAACTTGATTTGTCTTTAGATATAAAGATTAGTATTTCCAGTAATAACCCATCTATTGGGACTCTGTTTTCTTTAATGTTGCATTGTAATGCAACATTTAAGTCCACTTGTCTTTCATCATCAATCGTCAACACAGGTACAAGGCTTCCTTAAACTCTGATTTGCTTTAGCGAGGACAAGTAAAAGCATAGTGAAAAGCTACTGGGGAGGTGAGGTGGCTTATGAAGAATGTGAACAGCTGGAAATCTAGTTGAGGATACTATTGCTTGTTGGTTTTGAATTAGGGCTGCACAATACAGTATTGGAAAAACATGGAATATGGAATATTGGTACATATTGCTACATTGTCCTCAGTCTTTCCATTCTATCATAATGCTCAAAATACTTCCTGTGGGCTGTAGCATCTATGTTCCCAATCAGGTGTGGGTATCTACAGCAGAAAGAAATAATATGATTTCTCAAATATTTTATTGACTCAAAAGTATCAATTTTAATCACCTTGCTTGCACCCCAAGGATTTTTGTACAATATTAATATTATGTACACTGCCATCCACATGGCAATGGCTTTTCATATGTTCTGCAGCCTTATGTTTGGACCAAATTCTGCCAGAAAGTTGGTCAAAACTCTGCTGACCACTCAAAGAGCCTCAGCATAACAAGATAAAATGCTGCCTGACTTTGAATCAATATAATCTGAGCTTCACTCCTGTAGCTGCAGCACAAATGGTAGCTTTGAGAAGCAGTGTTTGTGTGATATTTTAGCCTGTTTTTTTTTGTCTTTTCCTTTTGACAGCATTAAGTAGGCTAAAAGATTTTTAAAAAAACCAACACGTCATGCAGAAATTCAGCCTGACATCTGATTGTGCCGACATTGATGCCAACAACTCCCATCAAACATTTACAATGACTGCAGAATTTTTTTTTTTCCCATCCTTCATTGAAAATATGTTTTTTACACATTGAAGGGTGTTCGATCATGAAGGACTTGTTTGGGGTCATGCCACAGAATCAAATTTGAGAAAGGACTTCAAAATGGTTACTGAAAGCCAAAAATTGTATCACTGTTACAATTTTTTCCAAAAGAAAATACAATTTAAGCACATTTGGGAATTGTAAGATAAAATCTAAAGCTTTTTGCAGATTTGTTTGAATATAACTATATACTACAAGCATATATAATGCAAACATATTTATCGAAAGTTAAGTGGAAGGAAAAAGAGTGATAAGAAAAAGCGCATCAGCAAGACAGATAACCACAGCCTAGAGAGGATTGTTAAGTAAAAAGTGGCTTCAGAAGAAGTGGAATAAGCCTGGAGTCAGCACATGAGCAATTAGAGATACAAATTTAATACTCTTCATGTAGGTCACTACTGAACCAGAGACTTTCCCTGGGTACGGTTTCTTAATGGTCCAACGCTTATTTTAAAATGGAAGTAGAGTTTGCAAATCAAGAGTAGAGAGGTACAGAATCCTGGTGTGCTTGAGGTCCACTTGAAGTTGTGCATAGAAATGTACCAACATTTCTGAAGTCAGATATTTATGTTTAAGAAATCCTTATTGATCTCATGATATACTCTACACTGATTTTTTTGTTTTCATTATTTATAAGCCATAATCATAAAATGTACAAGAAATAAAAGCTTGAAATACTTCACTCTATGTGTAAGGAAACCAGAGAATATCCTAGTTTATCCTGAAATGAGTGACATAATTTTTTTTAGACATTCCTGTAGTTCTGAATCTTGAATGTGAATAATTCCTGTGAGAATGAAGCTTAAAACTAGTTTTTGTTAAGGGTAAACTACCACAACATGGTTACAGTCTGTAATATACACCAATGCTTTATCATTTTGCTATTTAGACTCTATTAGTCTGTGTAGAAGATTTGACTAATCCTATTAGGTAAAATATGAACTCCTAATTGTTACATTACATATCCAAATTGCTATGACTTGGATAAAATGGTAGATATTTTTCAAAAGCAATACAATCACTGCTTCAAGCAAATCCAAACCCAAACACTTCTAAAAAAAATCTAGAACCTGAACTATCGGTAGAGTTGCTTTTTGTTCATCAGTCTTGGAGGAAACGTTTCCGCTCTCCCAGAAACATCTATTCCATTCATAAAACGAAATGTCAACACTCCCCTGCGTCTCTTTCATCATGCAGTCAACTGTGGCAGAACACACTGGTAAACAGGACATAACCTTCATCCATCACCATGCTGCGAGAGCCTTCACAGACTAAATTGGCATTTCAGCACAGCCAGCCAGATCAGGAGAGATGATGCAGACAGCACCACTGTGGTAATCTGCAAGTGCTGACCTTACGGTACATCTATAGAGACTCCCTAAGTACCGTCTCACAATGTACTTCTTGAAGTCAGAAAACTAAATGAATCACAAATTCTTCAGAGTGTAAAAAAAACCTGAATCATAAGCAAAAATGTAATCATCACAGGAGGTGAAAGTTTATTACATAATATTATTTATAAGAAGAAAACCATGCTAAGATGTCCGAAATTAAACCGTTAATTGTTCCCAGCACGCACAGGTTTATTATGTACCAAGCTGAAGATGTACTGTAGACAACGACGAGAAGAGTGACGAGGAGGAGGAAAGACAAATTACACCCTTTTGCTTAAAATGTGCCTGGGGATGGAGTGAGATAAAATGATAGAAGTGAGCTGCACACAACACAAAAATGGCACAGACTGCCTTTGTCTCCCTTCAGCTCTGTGTATTAGCAAGTAATGAGGTCCTAATTGTGCAACCAGGCCGTAGAGTCACTGCAGGGGTTGAAAAGCAGCGGGAATTAACTGTATCTGCCAAATGCGCGAGGGCAAAGAGATTGATAGAGGAACTGAAAGAGAGAGCGCAAGGTGAGAGAGAAAAGAAATAAAGGGACGTGAGATATAGAGCCTCCTTATTAAGGAGAAGAGGGTAAAGGGGAAATGTTGAGGGCATTACAATGAAAATATCTCAACAGAATGCAGATGAGGGCAAACAAGTACCAGTGGCCATTTCATGTACTCTGTATCTTCCCTTGTTATAATCGTCTCCTCTTGTCGTGTCTCTTAAAGACATCATCTTTCCTGTGGTAATGAGCTAAAATGTTAAAAAGTTAAATGGAGGGCAGGGTATTAAAACCGGATTGAATGTATGACTAGTTCTGACAGTGGGAAATGATTCTGTGACTAAAGTTCACTCCAAAAGGATTTTTGCAGATGCTTTCTGTAAAAGGTCAACTTAGACGAAGAGCCATGACAGGAAAAGACATGAGTTATGGCGAAAGAAGGTCAGGAAATCTAGAGAGAAATATATCTCTGGTAACTTAAAAAGGGCAACTCAAGTTGTTAATGAACATATTCTGATGTCCATTAATCAATAGTGCTTTTAATAAGGGGTTTGCTTATTTTCTATTTGGCTTTTGTAGGATTAACTACACTCAAAGTTGTCTCAATGTGAATACATACAAACACATTTAAACAGAGCAGATTTCTGCTACCTTAAAAAAAAAGAAGCTATTGTCAAAACATTCGAAAAGGATATGGTATAAATGCTTTCTCACTTCTGCCACATTTTTGTTCAGATCTATTATCCTCAAACTGTGGTACAAGTTCCTATGACAGCCCTAGGTTTGCCTTCTGAAGAAATTTTAGTATGATCTATTTGCTAAGTAAATAAGAAGTATTTCACTGTGATGTAGAGCTACTAAGCACCAACAGCCAAAACAATAAGTTGTTCATGTTCATTTTATGCTCCATCAGAAACGGTTATGTAAAATGTCATTGCTAAGGCAACCTTTCCATTTTCTAGCAGTTGGAAAATCTGAGGGATTTCTTAATTCTTGTGATCCATGACTAGGCTAGCTGTTTTTACCATTGAATGTTAAAAACAATATCTTTGCATTTTACACTTTCAAACACCACAGCAACATGTTTGCTAAAGGAGATTGAATACTCTGTGTGTGTAAAATATTTAAAATGAACAATCCTCAACTTGCCAAACAATTTTTTTTTTTAAATTCTGCTAGTATAACAAAGTTTTAGACCAAAGGAAGACCTTAAGGTGGAAAAAAAACAAAACAAAACAAACAAAAAAAAAGCTTTCACCCTTGGATTGTACCTTCTTGTACCTTTCCAAATGTTAAATTTAAACCTTTGAGAAAAATAGAACACATAACTAAGCGGTACAGTTCAACAAAAGATGCATTGCCAACTAATAATAGTTTGTCTGTGATCCATCAGCAAAGAAGTATAACTAAACAATAAAATAACTATGTAGGACTTATTTTGTTGTTTTCACACCATTTTGTTGTTCCATATAGATAGCTCAAGTACACAAACATCACAGTGTACTTGTGACATTCTGTACCCCAACATCATCTGGTCAGTAGAAATTATTGCAGACCTTAGTGTGCATGACAGTTTACTGCAGACCTAGGCATTTTAAATCTCACAGTCAATATCTGTATCTTATGTTCCAGACTACTCTACAGTAATCAAGATTAAATCCAAAATTAATTAAACAAGCATAAATTCTTAATTTGAAAGAAATTAAGATGCACCAGTGTTATTTTGAAAAATCAGGCCTGGTGTGAGAGTGTGGATTTTTGTTCTTCTTTTATATATATAGTTTTATTAGAACATAGAATAAGAACTTTGAATTGTACATCATGCTGCAGCATCACATTACATAAGTAGAGAATGAGAAAGGAAGTGTAGTTTTAAGACAACACAGACTTCTAACTGAGGACTGCACAATAAATCTTTATCAATCAGCTGAGTGTTAGCATTAATTATGTTGTTGCAAAGGACTGTTTGGAATGCAATAATTGTCTTTTATTTCACAGATACATATATCTGTTATATGGAGTCTCTTTTCCGTATATGCTAAAACCTGACACAAATTACAGTGTCCAAGATTCTAAAGGTCATAGATAATATCGGAAGCAATAATTTCACAATCCAATTTCCTAATATCTTGAAGCCCTTCTTGTAAGAATGCATTTACTGAAGTCAAAGGGTCACAGCTGTTCTTGGGCACTTTAATTACTGTATTTTCTGGACTATAAGTCGCTCCGGAGTATAAGTCGCATTTTTGAGGGAAATTTATTTGATAAAATCCAACACCAAGAACAGACATGTCATCTTGAAAGACAATACAAATAGAATAGAGGCAACAACAGGCTGAATAATTGTATGGTATGCTAACGTTACATGACAAACTGAGAACGTGCCTGGTATGTTAACATAACATAAAAAGAGTTATTCAGATAACTATAGCATACATAACATGCTAACAGGTTTACCAAACCATTCGTGTCACTCCAAATCACTAAACGCAATGAAATCTTCACCCTCGGTGTTGCTTTTAAACAACTCCGCTAACTCTGGAGGTAGCGTCTACCACAAACATTATCAACACGGGCCTTGAGCGCCCTCTTGCGGTTTAGTGTGAAAATAACATGTGATATGATAAAATGTTAATAATTTCACACATAAGTTGCTCCTGAGTACAAGTCACACCCCCGGCCAAACTATGAAAAAAACTGCGACTTATAGTCCGGAAAATACGGTAACTGTTATCAGACTAAATATTCAGTAAAATTCAAATATTTTGTCTATTTTGTCGTTGGTTGTTTTTTTTTGTTTGTTTGTTTTTTTCAAAAACACCACTATTTACCGCAAGCTAACATTCAGTTTCTCTTGATAGTATTTTGTCACATATTATTGTTCTGTTGAAATGATTCCTATCACTAGTAGCTAATAAAAATCATATTTGCATTATACTATCAAATAAATTGATGGAATAAATTAGTTCAGCCAAAGAAATCAAAGCTCGGCAGATGTGAATATACAATCTAATGTTGTAAATGTTTCTTGTGATGATTACAGTCCAGACAGTTTTTCCTAGTTGCTACTTATGCCTTTTTCCAAGCACTTCACTCCCTCTCTAACAATCGGAAGTTTAACTCAGATGCGGAAAGACCCAGACTTCTTTGTTGTCATGGTAATGAGTAAAATGGGTTTTAACAACAATTCCAAAAAGCTTCTAAGGACTCGCATGACGGGAAAATCCATTTACTTTTCACTCGTCAACATGTCAGACCTCCTACATGCTGAAATTACATGCAGACTCACGTCTAGAGCAGCAGTGCTTTGAAATCAAAGTACCAAAACGACTAACATTCTTTCACTTCAGCCACTGTGTCTCATGGCCTTTGCTCAACATTGATTTGCTTTTGCAACTTAGTGGCCAGATGGCTGAACAGGGGTCAGCCCATACTACTAATGAGCACCTGTCAATTTCCTGCAGCAATCTGAGTAGCTTCTGTGCTTACATATTTAGAATTTTGCCATTTCCATCCACCTTTTCTAATGCGCTACTTCAAAAGGGGCATGCAAAAATGTTGATGGAAACCACATTATTAAAATAAAATTAAGCCATACAGGTATGTTTTTTGTGACCAGGAGAATTTACATGGCCTTGTTCATTGCAGCTAACAACAAAACACTTTGCTTTTCCAGTCGCCATTGTGTAGTACACACAGTGATAAAAGCAGCTGACAAACATGCTCATCTTTGAATAACAGAGTGGAGCTCCACCTGGGTTTTCAGGTGAGGGGTAGTGCCTGCCGATTGTGACTTAATGATAGGAAAGTTTTTGAAACTGCTTCTTTTCCATACACCAACACAACATTTACTTCTTGATTTTTTTTAGGACTTGAACTTTTTCTGGAAGTAGTAAAGACCCAAATGGAAGTACAAAAATGTGAATACAGAGAATTTGAACTGAAACAAAGGTTGGCACATTAAGTGGTACTGTTCTGAGTGCTTTACAAATGAAGAAAGCATTGACTTGACTTGTAACTTGACAGACAAAATCAATTTTTGTAATTAATCGTTCCGTCTATAATCAGTGCATAGAATTAATTAAACCTACAAATTAGTTCATTTTAAAAAAGAGAGATAAATTGGGCAAAGGTTCACTCTTCACCTTTTTAATCAATGTAGGCATACAATAATCTTTTACTGCATTTTACTGTTGGTGTCAGAATGATTGGTATGAAGTCCTGACCAAGTTGTGGTGCAAATAGCACCACCATTCATTAGTTGTTGTGAGTAGAAATTCAGAAATGAATCTGTGACTGCAAAGGTCAGCCAGGGAAGAATCCATCACAATCTACCATGTGGGTTTTTTCAGGATAGATGAGCTCCTGACTTATGGCTGCCACGCTGTGGATGAGAATCACATGAAGGTTAATCATGACGTTCACCAGCTTCATTGGTTTCTCTGTGAGATTTCTTTTAAACTTTCTAGCTTCACAGACAGAGCAAACAGGTTGAAGTAATTCTTACATTTCTGAGAAAATTGAAGCAGTTATAGCATTTTTTGGAGGAGCTTTAAAAGAGTTTAAAAGACTCCACATTTGATATTTGGAAAATTCTTAAAACTCTGCAGGACTCAAAACATCTGGAGTTGTTTAACAGCTACGTTATTTAACAGTGTTCATGTATGCTGCTCAGTCCTTTAGCCTCTTCCTAATCAACCAGCATTGTCATTATTAAATCTATGTAATTATTTACATAAGCCACAGTCATGGTAACAGGGACGCCATATTTGGGGTTAAGTAATGACAATTCTAAGGGCCCTTGACCAACAGGGGCCCCACACAAAAATAAATAAAGAAAGAAATAAAGAAATTTTACAGAAATAGAAAAAAAAAATTGGGGCTCTGTCAATTACTGTTATTGTGTTTTTTAAATTAATTTTTAGCAGTGAAAATTAAATGTTACCTCTCCCAGACCAAAGAGCACACATCCATATTTACACTAACCCCCCCCCCCCACCCAATCAGAGGCAGGAGGCGGGTTTTAGCACTGTCAATCACAATCTCATGTGGCTGCTCATCCTCCCTCCCCCCATTCTGTGCTGTGCTGCAACTAGCACAGCTTGTTGTGAATGCTCAGTCTAGTTAGCATAGCTACCAATGACAGCAGATAAACATTTTTCTGTAACAATAAGTTGTTTTTCCACCATTAGCACATTTAGAAGTAAGTGAATGAAGTTGATTAACAACACTAAGACCCTCCTCCTGGTTCTGATTGGTTGTTTTTGGTCAGAATGGAGAACATTACTTTAGCTAGCAACAGTAGTTCAGGGAGGAGGTGGAGGAGGTTGATTTTTTTCACAGAATATCTGTCTCATAGCAAACTGTCATGACATGGTAACAACTTTAACAAATATAAAGAAAAAATTTTTTTTGTATTAAAGTTATATACTGCAGCTTGAATAAAATGCAACTACATAGCATATTTTGAGAAGTCTGGATTCTTTTATGTATATTTTGCACGTTGTCTGTGACTGCTGCAAGTGGGAAGAGACATTTCAATGAGATAAAACTAATAATAAACAAAAATAAGCAACCTATTTGCATGCAGTATGTGGACTGTTGCATGTAAAATTTACTAGCAGTAAATATTGTGCTAGTATCAGTATTGGACCAAAGAAAGCAATGCAGATGCAAGCCCTCAAAATTGTGATGCTTTTGATGGGTCAGATAGACTCAAGAAACTGTAACAGTAGTTGCGCAGGGGGGGCCCAATCAAATTTTTTGTCATGGGGCCCAAGATTCCTGGCGGCACCCCTGCATGGTAATGATAACAGCTTATAAATAAATGTTCAGGAATATTTATTAGGATTATGTTGTCCTATAACATGCAGTCTCCAAAATGGAGGTGACTTTGGCAAACCTCCTTAAAAGTCCCAACCATTTTTGAAGTTGCTGTTTTATTAGGGCATTTGTAGGCCTAAATTATACAAATGGAAGGAGAAACTACTGTCTGAGAACTTTTAGAGTCGGGTATTATGCAAAATCATACTTTTTTTTTTTTTAGCTTTATATCATATTATAGCGTCATTACCTCATCAAAAACATATGTGTGGAGTGTTGCTTTGACTCATTCATGCATGTTTGAGGAGTCCTTAAATCTCCAGAGGTAGCCATTCACTTAGCGCCTCCTTTGGGTTGTACCCAAACCTCCGCCTTGCAGTCCTCAACCAAACTGCTACTAACCAATTCAATTGAGAACTGCAGCCCAGACCTCCCCCACACAGCTCCACCAGACTAGTGGCAGTAAGCAATGAGCAAACAGGATGTCTGTTCAGCTTATCATCGCCTATAGATGATGCACTGTGATCACTCTATGTTCAAAAGTGTGAAATCACTCTGTTTCTTTACTTTTCTTTGAAGGAGCTGGATTGTCATGTATTTTTATAGATATTAAAGAGATAATTCTTGAAGTGTTTTAAAATTACATCAAAGCAATAAAAACACACTGTTAGGAAATTGGGTAGTGTGCTTTAAAATTTGTGTACTGAACTGCCTACATCAGATAAAGAAAATCAAAGAGTAAGATCCAGCAAAAACCTGACAACACATGAGAGATGCATCATCTTTCATCTGGTTATGACAAGTGTTCAGATAAGATCCACGTCCAGCTGTGCTTGCTTTGATGTTTTAGGATTACTTTAAATTACAAGGTAACAAACCATTTCATATCAAGCTGCTGCTGAAAGTGTCAGCAGATCCACTCAAAATGTATCCCCAGTGCTTTGCTTCTTCAGTTGAGAAGCATTGTTAGTCAAAGGAAAATCATTTTCTTTAAAAAACTTTTTTTTTTTTTTTTGCAAAATAACAATATAGCATAACTTTTAGATATTTTCATGGATACAAGACACATATTTATGTTTACAAAAACACCAACCTGTTTCATGCTACACCATAACAGAATTAGCAAAGAGAAATGTGGTTAAGCTCTTTCCTGTTCTTAAGCTCTCTTTGTAATGAGCTAGGAATATACAAAATTGTCTTCACTTGTAAAACATTGAATTTAGAAAAATAAAACAAAATTTTAACATTCACTAAAACAGATTTCATTAGGCCTAAAATATGCTTGCATATTATGTTGTATGTATACAGCTAGTCTCAACTTGAATCCAATAGATGATCCATGGAGTGAGGTAAACATTAGTATGATGGTAAGGAGGATTCTAACCCATATTTTCAGAGTGCTTTCAAAGAGTTTGACCTTTGTAAATTGGTCTATTATGTTTTGGGAGATGTCCATCATCAAAAGAAAATAAACCTCTGTTTTGAATGAAAACAACTGTAAATCTTAATCTCTCAGGGGAATGAATCATTTTTGATCTTGACTGTAAATTCAGAACTTGGTTGGCAGTTTTCTATCAAATGAAGCTATGCTGAATTAGACTGAGCTAGGAATTATTGCATGAACTCTTTCAGATTAGCTGTTAATGGTGTATTTCCCATTCACAATAAATTTGTCTTCCAACCTTATTTTCTGCTCTGTTTGATTCTAAAAATCAGAGCATGATATTTATTGGTTACTATTCATTCACAAAAAGCTGGATCTCCCTCGTGTTTAGTATTCAATGAAGGATTGAAAACAATTTGTTTTGTGGGCTAGTCCTGGGGTCTGTTGCCAAGTCATGCTTAACAGTGAAGCAGCATTAAGACAATTAGCAAAGGTTTGTATTTGATTTTGGTTGGCTGAGCTGCTTCTGCAAACAGCACGCAGAATCAGGAGATTATTTCCAGTGAAGATGAGCATTTCGCCTCCCATGGTACTGGCCCAAGAGATGATACACACTTATACACATATCACACATCCATCCCGCAAACCTTATTCATGCACAAACAAACTATACGTACCCTGTGAGTTCAAAGGAATCATGGCTGTCAGAAAAGAAAGACAACCGTGGGGAATCAAATAGAGTATGCAGTCAAAAGGAGCTCATAGAGGCTTGTTTGTGTGGCTGCAGAGGTAGAGCAATGCCTTTTCCATGCATTAACTTCCAGTTCTCTTTCCCTCTTTTTCTAACGGAGAAATAATCTCTTACCATCTTGACCCCTTTATCCTCCATTTAACACAGAGAAGCTCCAGATTCAGCTCCATTTCATGGACTGGTTTTCAGGTAAGTAGGTTTGGAGAGTAAAATTAATTTTGACAAATTGGCAATTATTAAGTCAGAAGAACTGAGATTGATCTTATTTGTCCATCTATGAACTCTGCTAGAAAAAGAGGCAGAGGCCCATAATAGCTTTTATGCCCATAGATTGAAATTTCACCTGAAAGGATGCTAAATTAAACATGTGTCTGTGTGAATGAGCACACAGTGATAGGTGAATATAATTCAATTGGCCCTGTCAACTTAATGCCAATCAGGTGCAGAAGGAGGTGCAGATCACATGTCTCTTGTGCTTTTTGCAAACAGACAGGATCTCACAGCAAGCAGGATTTAGCTGTCGTCTCCGCTCACTCAATTACGCCTGACCAAGCACACATACTCCCAGAGCTACAGCTGGTATAAAATGTCTGCATGCAGAAAGTTTTTGTGATGGAAATGATTTCACAACTTTTATATGTTTTATGTGACCCGTGAAAAACAAAAATCTTTTGAAGGAGGGAACAAAGGTAACAAAAATTTATGAAATGGCTGCCTTTTAGTGAATTGTCTTACAGCACTAAATCCTTTTAGATAAAAGTCTCATAAGCACTGTGTTTCTTGACCTGCCTGGTTTCTTTATTATTTGGAATAATGCTCCAAATTGTATTGCATGACTGTGGGTCTTACAAATGCTTTGTCTGGTTTGTGGAGCAAATTAGCTTCCTAGCCACCATTAACCACAGCTTGCATAAGGTCTCACTGATAGCCTTCAGTTTTGTTTTGTTTTTTCTCATCATGCCTCATAGTTTAAATACATTCAAAGAAAG
Organism: Alfaro cultratus; assembly: GCA_903066825.1. Taxonomy (NCBI): domain Eukaryota; kingdom Metazoa; phylum Chordata; class Actinopteri; order Cyprinodontiformes; family Poeciliidae; genus Alfaro; species Alfaro cultratus. The sequence continues at coordinate 86,519 of CAEFZX010018688.1, read as the reverse complement.
AACAATTCAAAAAGCATTAGTTTTTTGAAAACTTGTCATGTTACATGAGTATTTGAACTTCATGCACCGTCTCACTCTCTTTACTCCTATGCTGCATTTCCACTAAGCGGTACGACAGGGGCTGATATGGACATACCCCTCTGTGGAAATGAGGAATATGTCATCAGGTAAGCCACTGCAACTGAGGGGAAGGGCTAGTGTATGTGTGTGTCACACTCTTGTGAGAAATCCAGAAGATAAGGATGGTTCACACAAATTTTGATGCAAAGGAGATCTTGGGAAAAAAAGTATTCACTTATTATCTGTTATACTGAAAAATGTATTTGATATTTTGACAACTGCAATACTGACTTCTACTTTATATGTGATTGGTATTTAACTCTAATCACATCCACAACACCAACAATGTATATATATAAATGGTGTGCATTTTTATGCAACCACATTACTTTCATTTCCTCCCTAAATTATTTTGAGCTTGTTATTTTAATTGAGTTGTATACAGGTTGCATTTCACATTAAAGCTGAAAAAAGTCTAAATGAATAATCTTGAATGTTTTTTTCTCCCCAATCACAAAAAGTAGTTACCAATATGGGGTATAGGATTTTTATATCAAATGTAATTTACTGACATATAACGCTATATTTTCCTACAGATTTGAGAACCAAATCCATATGGTATTGTGATGATGCCACATCACAATCTCATTTAAACCCTGAAAAGAAATCCTATGATTAATATCCACGAGACACACGGATATGCTATGTTCTTGTGGGAAAGGGAATTTCAGTGCAGTCTGTAAATTTCACACTCTGCAGCTCCTCAATTATGATTGTGAGGCTCACTTCACCAAAGGGCTTGTTTCATGTGCCAGTAGTGCTTGATTGTTAGTGTTTGGGTTAGAATCTGTCCCAGACCTACGAACAATCAGAATTACTGGTTGTGCATTAAAGCAGAAAAAGAGTTCATCAGTAATGATACGGATTATTCTAATCCTTCCGATGAATGCATCCACACAGGTAGCATTCACTGATAGACCAGTTTTAGAAACTTGCATCTCATTATGCTAACCTAAGCGAAAGAATGAAATTGGACCAATCATTATGGTGATTAAAGTGCCTTAGGTATATCAGGAGCACAACACAACCATGCATGAGGCTAAAGGTTTATTCACACAAAGATTTAGTTCTGCATAATAACCTCCACAGGGATTGTAGTTGATGTGTGTAATCTTCCAATATATGGATATAATAAAGACTGCAAAAATATACTAAGGCAGAAAAGCAAAAATGATATTAATGCAGTGTGTTGACTTTTTCCTATACTTCTTTTTGAGGCTTAAGAGGAAAATCCAGTGACTGACAAAGTCATTAGTTTTTGTTTTTATAGGGACATTTTTTAAGTTATGGTATAAAGGCTTTATAAATCCATTTTGAGTTCATAATTAGAGATGCACCAATTAATCAGCCAGGGATCTGACATTATTTCCTTAATTGGCTACAATATATTTACTACTTAAAAATGGACAACTCTGACTATTTTTCATCTAAACTCATTGATTAAAAAAATGGTTTTACAGTCTTTACATAAATATTCAAAAGAAAATTTTATAAAATCATCTAAATTCATTTAAGATGGAGATAGGCATCAGCACCGACCCCAATGGGATAAGGTGTAAGAAAATGGATGGCTGGATGGATGGATCAAAATTAATTTATATAAAGCATAAAACCAACAATTATTCATATTACTACAATATCATAGCATCTACAGCATGTATTTGGTTATTATTTTAATCCTATAATATTAGACAGATATAGGCTCAGAATTTAACAGAAACAACATTTCGTCGGTCCAGGCTGGCGGTGGAATGATGGCGTAGAGGATAATTTTTGGCATGCTATTGGTCCCTCAGTACCAAATAAGCATCAAATACAGCAACCTGCCTAAGTTTTGTTGATGACCATGTCCATCCCTTCATGTCTGCTACCAATCTTCTGACAGCTACTTCCAAAAGGAAATGGTACCATGTCAAAAAAGCTCCAGTCATTTTCAACTGGTTTACTGTTCTCTGTCTTAATTGGTCTTCATAACCAACAGATTTCAGTCCAACAGTTTCTTTGGAATGTGGTGAAATAGAAGATCTGATTCATAGATGTGCAGATGACAAATTTGTAACAACTATGTGATGGATATGTGGCAGAATGGACCAACACCCCTGAAAAATATTTCAAAATGTCTTGATCAGTCTATGCCATGAAGAAAGGAGTCAACCTTTAAGGCAAACTGAGATCCAATCCATCCCTAGTTAGGCGTACCCAGTAAAGTGACCGTTAAATTTCTGATGTAAGCCAGAGTAATCTTGCAATACTTTAATTTTCTACTGGATTCAAAATTACTACATGTATCAGAAAAACTGTAACACATTTTTCCTAGTTTATATGTTATAATCCATTGGAGAAAAAAAGTGAGATTAGAAAAAATCTACTAGGAAATCAGAACTCAGTAGTAGCTTGCATCTTTAATGATAGAAATCTCAGAATCATAAGGGGAAAAGGTTAAAGTCAAGAAAAAAATTCAGAGATGTATACCACACATAGTTTCCCTGTAGTCTACAAACAAACAAAGGATCAGTAGCCCTGAAGTTATCTCTAATCCTCTATGGGTTTTTGTTGACCTTTAAGGTAGCGTTTGTTTGGTTTGACAGAGGAATGCTGAAATTTCTGACTGAAATAGCTTGCCAGTGTCCACACTGGCTGACATGCTGGCTGTGAGACACAGGACAGCAAATGACTGCTAATCACGGGGGACAGAAGGGGAGCCAGCTGTCACCATTCCAGCCTCCATTCCCTTTCTGACAGCAGGCAAAGCAACACAGGGGAGTCATACAGCAGATCCCTTTCGTCCCCGATGGGTCACCTTAGATGAATATATAAAGTTAGGAAGGTCATCCAGCAGAGTGAAGCTGACTTAATATTCAGGCCTTGTTGAAAGAGTTGGCAGCTGACAAGCCTTCTTTCTTGATCAAATAAATAAGAAAAAAATAACAACTTCAAGGTTAATGTATTTGCAGTTTCAAGCAAAACCGTAATATAACAGTGAAATACTGCAACTGTACTTCTGTTGTAGATTCTGCTACCGATTTGTGCTCTAGTTGTTTTGTTTTTTTTTATATCACTTTAGGGAGAAAGGTTGTTCTTTTAATGGATTAAGCTCTGAAACATCCTCTATACCCAACTAGGTATTTGTTTTCTTTTCTTGTTCAAATTAATACATTTAGTTATTGTTTACCACAGCACAAAAAACAAAAAAAAAAAAAAAGAAAAAAACAAAATTCAAAAAAAAAAACACACATATATATATATATATATATATATATGTTTTATATATATATTAATTACTACAGCTTTAGTAATTAAGAAAATAAGGATAAAAATTATTTATGGACACTGAAATTCCCCTAAATAACATTGCGTAACAAGTAGGGGGTTTTTCAAGATCTCGTGACACAATATCACAAGTGGATCTTGTGATATTAAGATGTTTTACTACATCTCATCCACATGTTGTTTGTCTCAAGCAGCATTATCTAACTGGTGTGTTAGTAGATATTTTGGTAAAATTATGGATGCAAAGGTAAGTGCATCAAGCTTTACACCCTGTGTATCCATATTGTAGACTCTGAAGAAAGAAAGGAAGTAGTAGTTAGGTTGTCTTATTCTGTTGTTGCAGCTGACAAATAAAACCTGCTCACCGGACTCACTGACAACAGCATTGAAGGAGCTGATGCCATTGTCACAAATGTAATAAGAAAATGGTGATGGAGTTGGTCTAAAATACATAGCTGAAATTTGTTAAGGAAATGTATTGTCATTGTTTTTAAATGAATATAGAATGCATTTGATTGTCCTACATTCAAATAGTGAAACTAATTAAATTGGAACTGGATGATTCTATAACTGACTTTTTTTTTTTTTTCAAAGTTTTAAGTATAAGACCTGCCTTACTTTGAGACTGCACGTACGAAAAATGCAATTTAAAGGTCAAACCCTGAAGTGAATTATTCTACACTGAGTCATTCTTTAAAACAAATTTTGTGATTTGTTAATCTTTTGCTAACTTGTGAAAACAAAAGAGAGGTCATCTAGTTTGATGAATTATGTTGTCCAAATATAATGATCTTATTCACAACAACCTAATACTTTGTATCACTGCTTCTCATGGGCTAAATGTATTACTATACCTCTACTTGACAATACTGAAAAATAAATAACGCCTAACCCTGTGACAGCTTGTACATTAAAAACATATTCATTGCAGTCAAGGAATATGACTGCAATGAAAGTTGCAACAAAAGTTACCACATCTTGCCAGCATGGAGTACGCTCCTGGGTTGTTATCATTTTTTGTTTATATAATAAGCAAAAAAAAAAATCAACAATTGTGCATGCAAGTATGTAGTTAATATTGCATATTCTTTGGTCAATAAAAGTAAAAAAAATGTTTTAAGATGGATTTGCTTTAGACAAGTCAGTGGAAGTGTGATCAAGACTCAAAAGACATAATAGACCAGTACCAGACAATAATCAGTAGAATAACGAAACAATAAAGAACCAAGGAAACCTATCCATTGCCTCTTAGTATATTAAAAAAGATCAGTTCAAAACCAATCAATAATGAGCTACGCTCAAAACCTTTCCCCACTTTATTTTACCCCCTTGTTTCTGCTGTCTACTTCGATCCATTTACACTGGAGTTCATAAAATATTTCACACCATGATTTATTGATCAGACATGCACAGAGACTGGTCAGAACACATATAATCTTATACAGCCCACACTATAAAGTCCAATAGCACACCAACACTGTATTGGTGAAACCTATTAAACAAATAGAGATATTGTTAGACTTTGAAATGATGAGGTAAGAACGACATTAATAGCTGTCAAAGCTGCTCTGTCACTGGGCTCTGAAACGTGACTCCAGTCATGAGGCTTTGTTTAACGACTATGGGAACTAGAACCATGCTCAATCTCAGGCTATCTCAGAGCCATTTAACTATAGGTGGAAAGCCCCCCAATAAAACCATGACAGACACTGTGAAAACATGCCTTCACCTCTCCTTTCTGCTCCAATGACATGCAAACATAAGCACAAACACACAACACTGATTGAGTCAGGTGGCTTGTTTCAGCAAAGCAGAAATACAAAGAACAATGAGCAGAGCAAGAATGCAATTATTTTATCCAGTTCACTGAATGACCCAAATAGCCTGTGCCGGGGACAATATGAAAGTGTTCAAATCACCTGGCTTATGTGTGCAAAGTTTCTAAAATGTAGGACACGTTCATACACAGTAATGACGTAAACTAAACACACACTCCATATACTACATAACTACAAAATTTAAAAGTCATTGTCAAGGTGGAGAAATAAATACAGCCAAACTAATGTTCTGTTTGCCATCTGTGCAAATGTCACAATGGTGTTTAACATCCTGATGAATGCCACCTAGGATTTACAGCCGTCACTTTTTTTAATTTATGACCTAAATGTTCAACTAGAACACACTGGGTGGAAAAAATTTACTCGATGAATACCTGGTGTTGTTGGTGCATGACTATTATGAAAAGCGCCACAACAAACAGCACAAGATAATATTATTGGCTGTTAAGAGCTGTGCAGATTTCTAACTTCCATAATAACCTGAATAGCAACACATGCAATCAAACACAATATGTGGCTTATGTCCTTACCTTACCATTGATTTACTACCACAAATACTGTTCAACATTACTAAAGCACGCAGCATTGAAGGACAATGCTACCATAATTCTATTAAGAAGGAAATTCTAATTTTAGTGAATCCTTATGGAAAATGCAGAGGTGCCAACACTGAAAATACAAGACCAGGTTTTGACACATAAAGCAATCAACAGTGTATATAACCCAACAGGACATGAAGGAGACATTTTAAAGAAAAAATGTGTTTCAAATGATTAAAGCTTAGCATAGGAACTGTAATTATCACCTTTTATTATTGTAAATTTTGATTTGATTTAATTTTTTATTTGAAAATTAAAACCTTATTAAGTGGTCAGTGTGTTATTAACAGAACAAGGACACTGCTCCAGAGATATAAGGCAGCAACATCAATATGACCCTCATCAGAACCTATTAGCTTAACTGCCAGTTAAGGTTCATATGCAGTTCATTTGGCAAAGGACATGAGGACCCAGTGGGTCAGGATACACTGGCAAGAGGCTAAAGCGCCCTTTGTCTTTTTGTTTATTTATGACTAATCTGACATGTGCATTTGATGGGTGCATTAATATGGAGTTACATCAATACTAAACTAAGTTAAATTATTAACATTTTTATTAAATGGCTGGTTTCCCAATCTGTCAAAATGTGATCTTAAGTACGTACCGTTTACCTTTTCATGCAGCATACAGTCTGGATTTCCATTTTCCAGACTATAAATAGCTTTTTTTCATGCTGATGTACATGAATCACTAACTGAGTTTCCATTGACCATGTGATTTCTAAATTTGGCATTTTGAAAACAAATTTGCTTAATGAAAACACCCCTATTCAGAAAAAAAAAACCTGTAGTTTTTTTGCTAAAAAGTGAGGGGATTTCATTGGCTTTATCAGAATTAGTTTATTTAGCAAAACTGCAATAACAACACTATTCTCACATCACAAGAATGATTTATTCAACAACCAGATGATTCCACCGGCGCAAACCTCGAAGAAGAAGATATGCTGGAGGATTGCGGCGCGGCATGTTTATTAATGACTTTTCATGTGAACAAACTTATTCACATGTGATTTTAATTGTGTTTGGCAAATGGATTCGAATGGTTCAAAACTGCAAGAACAGTGAACAGTACAGCTATGTCTCCACACCCTATTTGCCAAGGAGAGATGAATATAAATGCCTTTGTATGTAGATTTTTTTGGTGCAAGGCTTCATGCAATTCAAACCCCTCCCAACACCCTGGATTTACCCTGCATGCATCTCTCCTTCACTGCACACTTCACCAGCAGAACTGAGTCGCTTCTGACCACCCTAATTTAGAGCACAGACATTGGTCCATCGGAAACTGCTAGAAGACGTCAAAGCCAAAGTTGAAAGATTCCACATGTTTGTTGAAAAGCAACCGAAAACGTCACTAGAGAGTATAATTAGCATGGACCAGGTCACCCTCATGTTTGACCATTTCTAAATACATGCGACCTACAGTGCAGTTCAACTTCTACACCTTTTGTTCCTCCTCATTTCATTTATTTATTTATTTTTTTAAGTTCCGGAGATTTTTATTTCTTTATTTATTGAGATTTTCTTTAAGTAGAACAGATTGTGACATTAAGCAAATGAGAAGTTCAGCCTGACATTCAATAACCGAGGTGCAACCAAGTGTTTCAAAAATGTAGTTCAAAGCTTTTTGGTAATGATTGAAAGGCATGGAAACAATTCAGCATCACGAGTGCCCATTATTCTCCTTCAACAACCACTCTCGCTCTGCAATAAAGCAAGCTGCGGGCTTAATCTTTTAAAAAAAAAATAAAAAAAATAAATAAATAAAAATAAAATAAAATAAAATAAAAAAATAAAAAAATAAAAAAAAAATATATATATATATATATATAAAATTTGAATTGTTTCCTTGTATTTTTTTAAACAACACAACAAAAATTATTTTGAGTGGAACAACTGTACTTTTTAACTTCCACATTAACCATAATTTCAAAATAAAATGCATTGCAAATGAATTTGTGACGTGTGGGCCCGTTTCTTCTTCAAAGCCCTCTGAACTTTGTTAGACTGCAGTACATCACAAACTTACAAAAATTCAAGTACATTTTAACTGTTAAAACAATAGACTACAACAATGGGTTTACATTGAATCTTTCAGAAGGATAAGGATCCAAAGCATATGGCAAAAAGCTCACCAGATACAAAACCAACCTTCTTCCAGGACCAAGATCCAAAACCAATACAAAAACTCTACAGTGAGTTGAAGAGAGGAAAGAATTAGAACTACAAATATTCCTCTGGCTTTGTGAAATGGAGTAGAATAAAAACAAAGTCCTGTCCTGATTGTAAAAGGCAGTTGTATTGTTCCATCAGCAACAGTTTTTAACAGTTTTGTTTCACTGTTATTTCCTAGAGTGGGGTGTGAAAATATGTCCTGCACTGCATATCCTAACTGTATAGACTCTTCACATTCATTCATATAAACAGATGATCTGATGATGTGGTTCTCACACTGTGGGAGTTCTTGAGCTGTCTCTACTGGCACCCAGAAACCATTTTGGCAGAGCTGTTTGAAGTAGTAATACAAACAAACTGTGGAGTAGAACTAATAGATTGTGACATGTAAAAAGACCAGTTGTTCAAGCACGTTGATCTTCACTTTGTTGGAAACTTCATAAAAGAGAAGTGCATAGAGAATGTTTATAGAACTTCAGGTACAAATGTATCTGGACAACAGTGAACCTGTAACGAGTGTTTGTGCCTTTTTATGCTGTGTTTCATTTACATCTGCACTCAGAACTTGGACGTAGAAATGGCTTCATTCCAACTTCCAGGTCTAAGGATGAAAACCAGCTATTTTTGCTAATTGCTGCATGAAGAACTTCTGTCATCAGGCTAACCACTATTATCAATGAAAACTAGCAACAATGTACAGTATTTCTCTGCTATAGCAGCATGTTCTTTAAAGGAGGTTTTTTAACTGCATAAGTACTGGCATTTGTTTAATTTCTCTTATTGAATAAGAATTTGTCCTGTGAGAAAAACGATGAACTCAAAATGATGCTATTCTGCAAAATCTCAGAAACTCTTAGTAGGATTGATATTGTTACTCTTGCTGTTTGAACTATTTCTATGCAACTGGTTCAGTTGCATGATAATCAATAAATGCTGTGTTTAAGTTTTAACATTTCCGGTCTAAATATTGTGTGGTTTAGAAGCAGTTGCATTTCTAAACCATTAGAATGATTCTAATGGTTTAGAAATATATTATACTATATAGTATAGTATTAAAGTATACTGTAATATAATAATACTTTTATTCCAAAACTAATAATGTCTTGAGAGCAGCAATTTGAAAATTGTTACTTTTTAGTTTTAAGTTAGTATTGGTTTTGTGGTAAATTTATTGTGGCTTTACACCACAAAAAAAAAACAAAAAAAAAAACTGAATATGTAAACACAAAACATAAAAACAAACACAAAATATGGTTTAGAATTACAATTAGCTTTTTGCACTTGAAATTCCAACTTTACAAGATTTCAAACTTTAAAATATAGAATTCAAAGTAAAAATGACAAGCAAAATTAAAGACATCAAATTAATTAATTTTAAAATGTCTCTGGTTATGGTGACATTGCGATGAATTTGTACTGGCTACAAGACCTATAGCCTGTAGTAGTCTTGTCAACAACAAGCTAATGTTTGTAAACAGAGCAAAAGGAAATTGGAGACTCACCCAATCATCGATACAACTATGACACGGACATGCTGTGCAAACTCTCAATATGCTGCCATTCATAATAAGACTCCACTTCCTTTGTTTTACTATCATTTTTGATGGGTTTCAGTTTAAAGAAACGCTGTCTTTTAAGTTCAAGCCAACTTATCTGAAGACAAAAGCAGCAGATCCCTGAAGCCCATTTGTCCTCTTCCCACCCGCACTGACGCGTGTCTGCGCCGTGATAACAACCTCAGTTCCCCAGAGCGCTTAAACAAAACTTACCGGCAGTTCTCGAGCCTGACCCCGAACCAAGCAGGAGGTACCAGATCCACATCGTATGGTCACTCTTCTCTCACCCGTTGTTGGCCTGGTTTTGTAGTCCTGCCCCGCCACGGGGCCAGAATCCGGGGCAAAAAGAAGAAGAAGAAAAAAATAAAGAAAACAAACAAACTTCTCCGGTGCTGAAACTCCTCTAAAGTTGGACTTTTGTTGGTTCCGATGGCACGATGAGCGCGTTTAGTTCGGTAGGAGTCGGATCGCGTTCGCAGAGCGGCTTGTGGAGACTGGGAGGAGAGACGCTCACAAGTCGGAGCTCTGAAGGGGCTTCGGGGTGGCGGGCAGGCTGGCTCTGCAGTCGGTCGGTGCTGAGAGGGAGGCGGAGCCGGAGGCAAAGTACTGGAGACCATAGGTCGGCTTGTCCGGGTCAGCGGCTCTCAAACTGAGGTCTGAGGACTGCTAACCCCCGCAAAATGAATGAATGAATAAACTCATTAGTAAACTTTAACCTGCAGACAGCTTAAGGGGGGGGGCGGGGGGGGGATATAAAACGCTCACAATCTTTCACTTTTCTGAAATCTGGCTTCCATTAAAGCATTTGAACCTATCATTATGGCCACCCGTCTAATATTGTGTTGGTCTCCCTACATGGTAAAACAGCCCTGACTTGTTGATGCAGTAAAAGTAAAATGTTAGCGCTTTATGAAGTACAACTCTAAGATGCTCGATTGGGTTGAATTCTAGAGAACTAATTGTCTCAAACTTGTTCTGCACATCAAAAATATTTTTAGGCATTTTTGTTCATTTCATGAAAAGCTGTAGCTTTATGCTCTCCAACAATACTTTGATATAGAGGATGTGTGCCACGATAAAATAAAAAAAAGAAAGAAAAAAAAAAAAGAAAAATGGATGGGAGGACCTTTCTGAGCAAAACATCGTCCAACATACTGCCTCTGCTGCCTTGGCTTGTTCCTGGTACCATGTGTTTTCCAGACAAGTAGTATGCATCCAGCTGTCTGTTTGAAAGAAGCTTTTTTTCCCCCTTCTTTTATGGTCCAGTTTTGATACATGTGTTCTTTTGGAGATGGACAGGGGTCAGCATTGATACCCTGACTTTATGTCAGGTTTCAGACATCAAGGTTTTTTCAATATCAGTTTCCTTCCCTGCCATGTGTCACTTGGACAAGATACTTAATCCAAAGTTCTCTTCTTTTAAGAGGAATATAACACTTCTGTCTAATTTAAGTAATACTCTTACAGGTAAAATTGTCATTTCACCTATCACATGTTATGTTTTATCTTGTGGATTTATGTTTTCTAACTTCTGCTTTACAGTAAATGTATCAGGGAGGATAAAAGTCTAAACTGATGTGAACTTGCTTGTCTTTCTTCTACATATAGAAGAAAGTTGTCAATACAAAAACCCATGCAGTGCATTATATGTTCTCTTAAGGCTGTATGCATTTATATTTACAATCAACAGAGCATGTGTAAGAAATGCATATGCGTTTTAAAAGCCTTTATAACCATGGAACCTTCACACTTTTCTTTCCTCAACCATAAACATTCATATATTTTCATTGGATTTTATATAATAGACAAATACTAGGTATAAAATCATAATGTGAGTCAGAGGAGAAAAACTAACTATACTAAATTCTTTTTTTTTATATATATAAAATGTTTTGTACATTTTTTTGCAAGTTTTTTTTTTTTCCTCAGATATGCCTAAATACAATCCAATGCAAGGTTTGTTATACACCATTACTTAATATAACTAATACCGAGAAACATGACTGACAGGTCAGAGGTAGATTGAAATCATGGTTACATCTTTGCACCAAAGAGTAAGGCATAACTGCAAAACTTCCAAAGACATGACTGTCTATGTAAACTGACAGGCTTGGGAAAGTGTGTATAAATCAGAGAAGCAGGCAAGAGGCCCATGGTAATTTATTCCTTAATTCACTCCTCAAATTTGATCTTCATGGAAGAGTGGCGAGAAGAAAGTCATTTATAAAAAAATAAATAAATTAAAAAAAAAAAGGACAAGATGTCCTTTTTGCGTTTGACTACAAATCATGTAGGGAACACAGCAAACATGCTGAACAAGGTGCGAGACTCACAACCCTGAATATAATATCTCCATTGTGGAACAGGGTGTAAGGAGTAACACATGATGTGAAGATAATTTTTATTTTTTTTTTGTAGTTTTGGAATATTGAGGAGCTAGGTCAGAGTTGAGGAGAAGAGTGTACACAGATGTGAAGAATACCCTGTAACTGTTGGAGACAGCCACCTTCGCCCCACTTAAAATCCTAGAACAGTAAAATAAAGTTAGGGGTGTAGAATGACAAAATGTGGAAATCTTTTATAATTATGAACACTTTAACAAGGCACTGTGTATACAAGATAGAAGGTAGGGAAGGAAGTATTCCAAAGCTTTATATTTATGTTTAAATGTAATTTAGGTTGAACCCAATCGTAGAAAGTCAGGCCCCTCTCTTCTTTATCATACAACTGCAGCTGTGTGCAGACACACAACCTTGCTTCAAACAAACCCTACTCCTTTTGACAGCATGCTAACCTGGAGGCATGTGATTGGGATGAGTCCCAATATCTAACTCCTTTAGCTCACTTTATATTCATTCACAGACTACGCTATCAAGCCAAAGTCTTGTGCAGGCTCACACTCTGAAGGAGGGGTCTTGGCACGTCAGCCTAATCTGTCAAAACTTTGTCAAAGATCCCAGTTTGATAGCTTCTGCAATGGCCCCATTGTCCTCCGCTTCCCCCATTGCTGCCTGCAGGGCCTCATGTATTAATGTGCTCTTATTATGTTACAGTGAGTGCTGATGGGAGATGAGGGAGTGCAAGCACACAGAGTAACCACTCCTGTCTACAGTCTACAGTTGGCAGACATTAATTTTTCAGTGATTACCAGAGTTAACAAAGGCAGACACAAGTCTCCTTAACACAAATCCCGGATACAATCATCCAATAGTCTGACTGAATGCTTGTTAAGGAGGAAGAAGATTTGTCAGTCAGCGTTAAATGGAATTTATTCTGCTCCCCTGGAGTTATCATTAATGTTAATGCTGAGCTGTCTCCCAAATTACACAGCCTGATCCACTAACCAGAACAGAATAATCTTTTGGGGTTTTTTTTTTGTTGTTGTTGTGGGGGCTAGTACAAAAGGACTAAAAGCAGAAATGTGCTTGAATGCATTGCTGATTGACATTGTGTTTCACTAATGCCCATCAAATAGTTCAGGACATCTATAAACAGCACGGACCTAATTAGCTACTGGCCAACAAATGGACTCATTAAGAGACATTAAGCTCTAATATGCTGGCTGTTATTGAGTTAATCGCTGAAAAAAACCCAATTAGAGGCTGAATTTGAAGAATGGCTCAGAGGTAGTGCAACAATCTGATTGGCAAAAGAGGCAGAGGAACCTGGGATGGCTTTGCCTGCGGGCGAGTGGCGGCGCAGAGAGAAAGATTCAGCCTCAGATTAACCGTGAGGTACAAGAATGTGTACAGGAGCAAGACAAAAGAAAGCCTTCCTGGGTGTGTGCATGTGTTGAAGTAGAGAAAGACAAGGGCTTTTTCAGAAAGGCAGGGAAAAGGATGAATATACTAGGATGCAAAAAAGCGTGATAAAGAAGGTGAAAAAACTGGAAAATAGAAATCACCCTTTGATATGAGATAACAAGTCAGAGAAAGGAGTTGCTAACCCAGAATTCCCCACCTTACTAAAGAATGAATTGCATGCTTCAGACTACGAGTGAAAGCAAAGATATTCAAATTTCAGAACCCCCCCCCCAAAAAAAAACAACAAAAAAGCTGAAATCCCTGCCACTCAAAAATTTGATAATATATCAGACTATCTAAGCGGAATATGGGCTGGGGAGACAAAGGGGACATATAGCTTTTGTGCTCTTAAGGATGTCATGTCCTTGTCATAGAAGACAGCTATCGAGGTAGTTGTGAAATGCCAAGGGCCCTGGTACACGCAGGTTCACTCTCTGCTGAGAGCCTGTTGACATTCGTTGTACATTTTTAATAACCAGTGCACCAGTGTGAAGCATGTTGTTGTTTGTGAGTGAGTGCATGGTTCTGAAATGGCAGTATGACAGGAGACAGGACCCGTCATGTTACAAGGCTGTAATAAATTCTGTAGCATTCTCAGCTTTGCCCTTCAAGAATCCGATTAAAATATTGAAGAGTCTGAACAGTCCATTCATGGCTATTCCTGAGCAACACTGCACATAAGTAACATGAAACTTGCCCTTGTCCATATACATTTCCAATTAAATCATCATCAGCACAAAAACATTCTGGGATTTCATCTAGAAAAAGGGGAATAAATAAGAAAAAAATAATTGGTTGTTTGTCCTCTCTGTCTCTGTACTGCCATGCAATGGACTTGCGACAGGGTTTACCCTGCCTCTTCCCTGTTGACTGCTGGAGGTAAACACCAGTGCCCCTTGCAACCCTGCAAGGATAAGCAAGTTGGATAATTGATGGATGGATGCTCAGAAGAAGTGCTAGATCATAAGAGTTAAAGGGAGAGTTTCCTTGGCATGAAGAACTACAATTAATTCTTGGCATCCTCAGTGTCTGGATGGGTGAGGAATGGGATACTTCATTCAGAAGGTTCATTATTTTTGATAAACCATATTATCTGCCAGTGGAATTATCATCAAAGTGGATGGAATAATGAAGAATGAACATGGCATCAAAATACTTGACTTCTCTCAAATCAACAGTTGGACAGGTAAAACTTGTGTCTCCACAGTATGACCCTCAGACATGGGAAGTGATTTTGGAAAGGATAAAGCAGACAAACAATAAGGTTCTGAACTGGTCCTAAAGTCAAACTCTAATAGATTGTGTTGGGCTTGCTTAAAAATTGGGTCTGTTGGAAGAAATCAACCGATCTAAATGAGGTGTACCAAATTTGATGAGAGGAGTGGGCAATTTCCCCAGATTGATTCCACAATCATGTTGATGGATACAAAAAGAGGGGGTCTCTCCTCAACTTGATAAGGGACATTTATCCAAATTGGTCAGGGTGTATGTATATATTTGAGCTTGCATGCATAATTTTTACTCTGAGGATCAAAGAAAATCCAAAATAAAAAATGTCATTTAAATTTGTATTATCAGTCCAGATTTAATAAAAAAGAATGATTTTGATTAATCATTAAAAGCCTCAAATTAATATGGGAATAATGCTGATGATGAGAGTATGTAAACTTCTATCTGAAACTTCATGTTCCTAAATAATAGCAAGAGAAACTCTGCACATTATTGACTAATCTTTAAATGATGAGATCAATACCTTTTTTTGTTGGCATTTATTAGCAATACTGACACATTTCTTCCAGGTATCTTAATGATTGTTTAGACGTCATATATAGTCAGCAAGCCTGGAAATCTTGTGTGCGTGTGTATCTGTAAGCAGCTGTCAATCTACTGGGCTCAGGCAGAACATCGGATAAAGATCAGATATTGATCTGGGATTTCATGGAAAGACAATTGCAAAGTGTAATGCCTCAAGCATAAACAAGTACCTTTCTAATTTAATAAAATTGATACATCGTTGATACAGCATTAGCACCATATTAGAGTTTTAAAACACAATTATTTATTAAAATGAATCCATCCCAGGGCATTTTTAGGGAAAAGTAAATTGTTGGTGACTTTGATTGCTATTTATTGATTGCTCATTAAACCAACACAGCAGAAAATCATTAAGTTAATTGTTTTTGCAATTGAATGAATAATACATAATCCTTCAAATGTAAAGATGCATACATCTCTTTTGCTGGATACAAAAAGCTTAACAATACAGAACGTCAAACTTCAATCTTGTAGCTTGAATCCAAAACAAGCTGCAGTTAGTTAATGTTCAACAGACTCCAGTCATCCGTGATGTCATCTGTTCTCCACACAACAGGCAGACAAAAACATAAAAAAAGGTCTTGAAAAGTCTCAAGCAATGGCCAATCATCTGTGAGTCATGTGGGTAATTAGAAAAGCCTTAACTGATTCACCTTTAAGGTTTTATTCTTTAAATTTTTCCCTTTAGAAAAAGGAACATAACCTAAAATTATTCTCATGCAACTTGTCACGTCACTCTATGATCCAATCATTGTTAGTTTAGTTTAAATGATGGATGATTAGGGGAAAAGATACACCAGAGGCAGCTTGCCAGACTCTAAGTGTCCTCTGGGAGCTTAAATTTAGGAGCAGTGATGGCCTTTACGGAACGTGGTTGTCATGTACAGCTAAGAATGCAAACAAATTTCCATTGTTTTACAGGCATTGATTTGGACCCCAGAGTATTACCATACAGCCTAGAGGTGGCCTGGATGGGAGGCAGAATATGACTTGTGGGATCCAACCCTTTGGCACGTCTGATGAGAGCTGGAGAAGGCGAGTCCTCTCCTGTTGAGTATGATGTATGTTGAATTATATAATATGGTGCCCCAGTAAATTATATAGTAGGCTGCCCCAGTTATTGTTGACTCATGGTTGCAAAAATTTTTACAAGACCAACTGATTTTAGTGACATAGTGGGTGTAAAATATTGAATAGAATGTTGTGCTACATGACTGGGTTTATTTTCACTCTTACATTTAACTTTATGACACACAAAATTACAAGTGGATCATCCATATTGTCTCCAAGTGTATTCTGGGTAAAGCTTGTCACCAGCCGTCCACCAAGGTCATCATCAGTCACTTGGCAACAGATGGCAAACTAGCTAGATCTCAAACTCCAGTCCTCGAGGGCCAGTGTCCTGCAACCTGAATAGAATAATTAGGTCAATAGCAAGGCTCTGGAGATCTATCAAGGAGGAGGTAATTAAGCCATTTCATTCCAGCATTTTGTACCTGTGGCACATTTAAAAACTGCAGGACAGTGGCCCTCAAGGACTGGAGTTTGAGACCCCTGAGCTCGAGCATTTCTATGGACTAAGTTAACGTTAGTGGAGCTCTATGGAGCAGCAAAGTGAAAATGATGGAAAAAAAAGAGCAAGGACAAGCCAAAAAATGGATGCATATTTTGTTCCTCGTCTTTGAGATGAACTGGACTTTTTTGTTGGCAGCAATTCAGACCCGCCAAAACTGCCAACCCAGCGAAGGAGCCGGACTACTTACAGGTAGCAACTCTGACATTATTCACAATGTGTGAGTTAACTGTAGACTGATTGTAAATTGTATCAGCCCAACCTCCTAGCTTACATCCCCTTTTCTCTCTGTCAGTGGTACAGCGGTGATGTCAGGGACAGAAGGCTGACTTATAGTCGCTTTCAACAGTTTGGGTTGAGCGTTTTTGAACCAAGACAGCAGTATGGCGTTTATAGTTAAGGTTTACATCGGAGCCACCTGGAACAGCCTCTTCCAGATCGTCCAGTTTTGTATGAAAAGTGGCGCGCGCGATCCTCGCCGAGCTACAAAGATCCAGAGGTGCACGAGGCGCTGCGACACGCTGCGCATGCGGCTCGTGCCTCTGCGTACCCGCTTCAACACACTGCTGGCTTCAGGCTCTGAGTTGAAATTGATAAAGTGTCAAAATGATCTGATCGCTATCCGCGGTTTTGAACTGATTTGAATTTGTGTTGTTTCATCACTAGTGACCAGTTGCCTGATTTTTCTGTTGTTCTCTTGGTTTGTTGTACTTCATGTCAGATGGATTTCAGAATGACATAGTCGTTCTCTCTCGTGGTGAAACTTGTAAGATCCGCTGTTGCAGGCATATATATGTTGTAAAGTTTAATTATTATGAGCTTTATTATTTGGGTATAAAGGGCCCGGTCATTAGCCCCGCCCCCGGCCCGATGCTTACTTGTTCCGCTACTGGCACAAAGCATCACTCTGACCCAGTTGAGTCACTGAATCACATCTTTGTAGCTGCTAGATAAAATGATAAAGAGGAACCATATAAGCTTTGTTGGATGATTTTTTTGGACCTCTTGGCAATGTCACATGAAAAGTCACACATGAGAAGGGGAGAAGTACCTTTTGGAAACCTTCCAAGACTTGCCCATCCACTTAAAACTGACTTCTTGGAAAAAGAGAGAATAATGTGAGAAGTAGCAAAATGGTGAATTGAGAGAGAAAGAGAGAGAGGGGGTGGGGGACGAGACACAAGGCAAACTGCTCCCTTTAGAGAATTGATAATCTGAAGCTTTTCCAGTGTAATCTGGTCAAAATTGAACATCATTTCAAAAGAAATTTCAGTCTCTAGATGTGCAATGAATGGTAGCTCAACACAAATGCATGCCACACCATTCAGTTTTTCTTTGTAAGTATTTTTTACAGTCATGTATCCTCTTCCTTCTTTTTACAATTTTGCCCTACTTTATGTTTATTTGTAACAAGCAAGCTCAAGAAAATACATGAACATTTATTGTTGCTATGTGACTAAATGGTAAAAGTTAAACAGATATGAATATTTTGAATGCAGTTAAATTAAAATTGCATTCAATGCAAAAAAAAAAGGAAACAAACTCTCAAACTCCCCTGAGCACAAAAGCTATAGTAGCCATGAAAAAAATATGCATACAAAATCTAATAAAAGACAAAGAAAAATAAGGAATTGGAATATTTCAGAAAATCAACAAGGAGGTGGAGGAAGCCAGATAAATGGAAGTGTGAGGTCTGGAAGGTCATGTAATGGAGACAGGCCAAGATGAAAAGAGGCACCGTCACTCCCAGCTGGCTTGGCCTGTTTCATAGCAATCCTTTTGGCTAGACCTGCTCTGCTCATACCCACAGGCTACCTTCATTTAGGCAGCCACCAACTGTCTCAGGTGTTTTTTTATGGGCCAAATATGGGCCACGTTTTTCTTCCTTCCCTGTTATGACAGCACCCTGTTGGATGCTCTAGGCTCTTGGATAGTTTCAGATAAAAAAAAAAAAAAAGACCCAGATTTGCAGAGAAGTGAAGCTGAGAATAACCTTGAGAATAGTGCTGCGTGTGGTTGAAACATAAAGGGTAAAAATGGGTATGTAAAGCGCTTGCGAGAAAGTGACACGTTTGAGCTATTGAACTGTGTATTAGGAAAGAGACGATGGTGGACAGCGGCTAAAAGCATCGGTTCACATCACTTTCAGCAACAAAATTAGCACATATAGACAACTTCAAAAAGAGCTGGGAGGAAAGGGTGTGTGAAATATCAGCTGAACTGAAACGTTAGGAATGCTGCTAAGAGATTCTGTCAATAGTGGGATGAGTGAATGATGGTGATGCTCAGGAGAGTTAAACAAGGAGGAAAATAGCGAACACTGAATCAGCCGCATAAAGTTTTCAACAAAAGCAAGAAGTTAAATCAGTGGTTGTATGTCTGGGTGCAGTTAGAGCACGCAGATTGACCGTGTGAAGAGGAAATTGGGTTAGAGGAGGTACAACTCAGCATGGTGAGGGGGTTACCAAGCAAGACCCTAATAAGCAACACCGCCACAGGGTTATAGCTCACGCCTGGTTGCTCTTGACTGTGATTGGAGCAGTGAGGAGCAGGGAATGAAGGGAGACCAAAGCGAACCGAGCAACGGCGGTAGGGGAGCTCGCTGAGAACTGAGCTTTTGATCACAGGGTGAAGAATTACCAGCTCAATGCCTGCTGCTGCGGGGTCCCAGCCCAGGAGCACTGTGGGAAATGTTCACATTCAAATAGCTTCTTTCTCCAAACACTGATTAATTTATTGGCAAAATACACTCACAAACAGCACTAGACACAAACAAATCGCTTTGTTCTCTTGTGTTGCCGTGGGCGTGCTCTCATTAGAGTCATTGCTGCAGGGCAGTGGGACTTTGTTGACATGTATCGACGCAGCTCTTCACACAGGAGCACGCTCTATGTCAGGCAAAGCTGATCCACTGAGGGAGGACAGGTGGCGCTAGTTTCTGTTTGACAAATCAGAACAATGAAAAAAAAGGCCTGAAGTGAGAGTGATCATTGGGAATATTTCCCAGTTTTAACTTGCCTTCACTAAAAACCAAAAAATAAATAAATAAAAATCACATTTTTTCTTCCATATTGAGATCTTGTTTGCCAAGCTGCAGCTTTTTCAGATCTGAAAGGTACATATTTTCCCAACATAGTACTTTGTTTTTAGACTGCTGTTTTACCTCATGATTTTGTACATTTTCGTCTCAGTGTTAATGTTTAACCATTCATTCTCTTTGGTTTTTAGGTATTATATTTTCCAACAGTATTAGTGTTTTTCTGTGACTTTCCTGTCCTCTCCCAACACCAACTAAATGATCTAGATGATTAGAGGTTTCTTCAAACTTAAAATCAGTTTTCCTTGGTCCAGTCATCTTCTCCTCACTCAAGGTTGGGGGATTGCAGCAAAGTAAAGATTCTGTGCAGTCTGCTGATGTCCTTAATTAGCAGATTGAAGACATGTTTGTTTTTTTAATTAATTGGATTAAATCAGATGCTTTTTATGTGTTTGTTTGAGTTCTATTGAATTTTAACTGAATAAAATGTTTTGATTGGAGTTTGATCACAACATGGATAGAGCGTCTTACAAATGTTTAAAATCTTGACACAGATTCTAGATTGAAATTAGTTATTTACTTTAAAGTTGCAGTATGTAGCTTTTATTTAAAATATGATTTTTTTACATTTGTCTAAACTGTCACAATGTCGTGACAGTACAAGACAAATAATCTGTGGGAAAGGTCTGAGCAGTTCGTTCATCAGCATGATTGACGTACTAAGACCATCCTTCTGGTTTTGATTGGTTGTTTCTGAGCAAGCAACATATTTCAATCAGCACTAGGAGAACTGGGAGAAGGCAAAGGAGCTCAATTTTGTTTTTCACAAATTATGTGTCTCATACTATCAGAACATAGTGATAGTTTTAACAAGGTAGAAAACGTTTTTTTTTTTTTTAAATTAAAGTTACATACTGCAACCTTAAATGGACTCCTCAGTAACATGTATCTCTATTTGTATGTTTACTGTTGAAAAGTGAATCTCCCACCAGTATCAAGAACCTTGGAACCTCTGGGTTTTCCTCCAGGACTGCCCAGTGTTTAGCTCAATCCAGTTTCCCATAAGCTCTGACCTGATTCTCTGTCCCTACTGAAGAAAAGTATTCCCACAGCAAGGCGATGCCGGAACCGCATTTCTCCATCAGCATAGTGTATTCAGTGTGTTGTGCAGTGTTAGCCTTCTATCACACACAGCACTTTGCATGTAACCTGAAACCTTCCATTTCTCTCCCATCAAACAAGATGGGATCTTTTCCATTTGCTGTTTTCCCTGTCAGCTGTGGCACACTTTCCTTTTGGTCACAGTTCCATAATTGAAATTTGTGAAGTGCATGACTAACAGTTGTCCTTTCATCTCTGCAACTCCTCTTCAGAGTTACCTGCTAATTCTCTCTCTGCTCATGTCAGTTTATATGTACGGCCATGTCTTGGTAGTTCATAGCTGTACAATACCTGTTCATTTATTCTGAGATTAAATTACGCACTTGTTGATGAGCAATAATAATAATAATAATAATGAGCTGATTTCTAAAATTGTTTGCTCTCTATATTTTGTGTTAGTCTATCACAAACAATTCCGAGATAATAAAATTAAGTTTGAGGTTTTAATGTGACAAAATGTGAGAAAGTTCATGCAGCATAAGTGTTTTTAAGGCAGTATATATACATAAAGTGAATTGAATTCATTGCGAATCTCATAGCAGGGGCTGAGCAAAATCCAAATTTTGCTTTGGCATTTAAATATAAACAGTGATGGTGCTGGAGAGCATCTCCTTTGCAATACCTAAGGGAGACGTTGAAGAATACGTAAGTGTTCTTCAACGTAAGTGAAAAACATTTGCATTGTCTGACAGGAGGTTTACTTTGGTTTGGCTTTGTAATGCTTTCATTTTGAAGTTCACTAATCTCTCCTACTTCGATTTGAACTTCTTGAAGGCAAGATTTATGGCGCGCACACATGTCACAAACTAATGACTTCACTTGGAAAGAATTCCTTAATCATCCACCTTATTGCAGGTTCAACAACACGAAACCTTTACACAAAAACAAAAATAACACTTTCAACATTCCAAGCATTCTGTCAGAACTGTGAAATGTAATGCCACCCAACCGAGAATCGAGAGAAAAACAAACAAAAAAACAAGGTGTCTTAACTTGACTTTCACACATTATTTTTTTCAGTGGTAAAAAATCCTTGAAAAGCAATCTGACTTATATACAGACTTGGATCCTAGAGCTTACCCACAAAGTGCATAAACAATTTTAGTAACAGTCTAAAACAGACCTCCTTAACAAATCCTGCTTGCACATTTCCGTGTCCTTTGGAATATTCCTGAAGTAGTTCTGTAGCTAATACAACAGGCTGTTGGGAATTTCCCACCAGTGTTTGAAGGGACGATATATGACTGTGGAGTTGGATGAACTATGATCATTCATAATCCTCAAAAAAGGAGTGAAGAACTGTCAGTAAACCAAATACATATAAAAGGCATTCAGTATACGTGTCACACGCAGCTTTCACAAACTGGTAAAATAATCTATTGTGTTTTGTTCTTTATTTAAGTTAAAAAGAACAAAACAAAGCAAGAGGGGGAGATCTCATTTTTGAACTTCCTCTTTCTCTCTCTTTGCTTTGCCCCTACTCTACATCTGTGACAGTTCCTGGTTAACTCCTCAGGGATTAAGGGTCGCATTTGGAGTATTACTTGAGCTCTAGAGATGTCAATCAGCTGCTTATTCTTGTAAAACACCTGTCTCATTGCTATGGTTACAAATAATAAGATGACCAAAGTAAAAATGTAACAACAAAAGTCCTTCAGGATGCACAGCACTAAAACCTAGAAAGAAAAATCTTATAAAATATGAGAAAGTCAATAAAGGAAAGTCTAAAATAAAAATAAATGTAAATTGCGGCAGCAAGCTGCCACCTTCCAGCAGGGCGTACAATAATATATCATAACTTCGGGCAAATTTTAATTAATTTCTTTTGAAATTTCCAATAGGATAAATGAGGAGCTTTTTTGTATCCCTGCAGAGATAAACAAAAGCCTTTCATAAGGAAAGGGCTCTGTATATAGTGAACTGTGACTCCAGTGCATCGCTGATAAATAGAAACTGTTATTCACTTTTCTCTGAACTACTATGTTGGGATCTCAGCGTCTGGAGATAAAAAAAAAAAAAAGACTCTTGCCATATTTTTACACAGTTGTTTGCTATGAAGCCCATTGTGATGGCAGAGAGAGGCCACATTTGAAGTGCTTACATGTTGCTCACTTATGTAACTGTGCACAAGTGAGAGGAAGAAAAAGAAAAAAGAATAAACCTTGTCTATGTACCTATTTTTATGGAGTCGAACTAGCACATTAAAAAGTTTTTTTTTTTTTAAGTTTTCAACCCACAGCATATAGATTTAGGCTGTGAGACATTTAGGCAGTCATTGGATCAGGACAGCTACAGCTCTCACTTCACAGTCCCACTATGCTGCAAGATTTAGCAGGGCACTCAGAGGGGCGGCGGAAATTGGAACACATTCATCTCAATACCCGGCCTGCCGCCGCTAATGGATGTTAGTCACTTCTGGAGAGACAATGAGATCGAAGAACGATGGGCTTTCAGGCTCTTGTGGACATGAGACAAAAGCATAAATACCTTTAATCCCTTTCTGCTTCTGTGAGTATCATGCACAATTTAAGACTGAATAGCGTCTGAGAGCTTTCTCAACTTTCTCACATTTAAGTTGCCTCCCTTTATCAGATACAGGAATTCAGTTTGTACCACATTTAATTTCCCTTTATTCCATCTCCACAGTTTCAGTTCTGTCATAATTCACATTCCTAGGCTGCAAATGAAAATGTACAACTATTAGAGTTTGAGATAATGTTTCTAAACCTTTACCTCCTGCAAAATTGCCTCCAGCCCTTTAAGTTGTATTTACATAATTCCAAGTTGCATGTTTGCTAGTTGCATACTGAGCTCTATTTACACATTGAAAGATATTTCCTATCCCCAGTAGTTTTCACCAGCAGGTGCAGAATCTGGCAAATGGCTTGTTTACCGATTTTGCTCTCTTTCTTTTTTCAGGATTCAAAATGCTTCTCAGTTGAAACATTATTTGTTATGTTTCTTTCCACCTGTAAAGCAGTTCCGTCTCTTCCTGCAGGAACATGTCTTCCCTTGAGACTGCATATGCTGTGCTTCATAAAGGAGAAGCAAAACCACAAAGCAAGTGATGAAAATATATATTCTGCCAATTTGCTGCTCCAGTTAAGAAGCTTAATAAAAAAATTCCAAGATTTTCACTCTGCACTGCACCAAAAAGGGGCCTCAGTCTCTGTGGCAGGTGTTGAGACTTCCTAAAAATGTAAGAACATTCTCTGAATGAAACTGTTGGAGAAGAGCCATCTGAATAAATGTATACCATTGTGGTATAAACTGTAAATGTGGGTAATTTTACAACTTTCATAGATATAAAAGCCTCTGTTTCGAAGTAATTTATGTGAACTTTAGCTTTTTTCTATTTTCTTTAACTTCTTTGCACAAAAAGTGGAAAACAAACATGAACCTACAAAATAGAAAGAGAAGTGTTTCCTCCAATGATGTAGAGGTCATTGAAAGATCTGCACATTTGCAAGTGTCTATGTTTTTTTTTTTTTTATCACATGCAGCTAAACTGAAATGCAAATTCAAATGCAAGAAGTGCAACGTAGAAGTTAAAGACCAAGCTATATATACAATTCTAGACAACCATTCAAATTTAGCAGTCCATTAAAAAAATTAAACAATTAAACAAAACATTGTTAAGAAATTCATCTTTTATTGAGGCTGATTCAGCATACATGAATGTCTGCATGTTCAGTTCTCATCTTACCACTCGGGGTTCCAATTAGGATGTGGTTTCAAGCTGCTTGTCATCTTGATTAAGAAGTCACCATGGGGAGTCAGCGGAAGAAACACTGAAAGGGAGGGAAATACAAGGACAGATAATGATACAGATTATCACAGAAGAACTAAATGGAAAACATCCCTTTGACAGTGCTAATTTTTACTGATGCTGATATTTGTTTACTTATTTCTCTGTGCATTTTCAGACCAACTGATATTATTTAAAACATTTCATAATCCCTTGAAATATGTATCTACTGTATGTATATATCCATATACACAGACACATAAATGTATATATATATATATATATATATATATATATAATTTTTTTATGTGTCTGTGTATATATATATATATATATACACTTTTTTTTTTTTTTACACACTGTATATTAGTTCCATACTGCAGATGACAAACATAGTCATGCTTAATTTTTATTCCACTTCATAATTATCTTGTGTTGGTCTGTCACATATCCCAATGAAATACACCGCAGCTTGTGCTTGTAAAATGTCAAAAATTAGAAACAGTTAAAGGACATGGGATACTATTGCACAATACTCCTGAAGTCTATGTGATCCTGGGCCAATTGAGCTCTTGTCTCAATACAAGCTTTTGTTGTTCTTTGTCTATAATCACAATGCCATCTGTAGAAAAAAAAAATCTTCATGCCTGGACTAAACAAGGGAACTGATTTGTTTTCGTGATTATAGAGGCATTTCTACTGCCATAATCATAAAAAGCCTAGAAAATTACTACTCCTTTTTATACAAGTCACTTCTCACTAAATCTCTATGAACAATAGCCAACTGCCTACTGACGATAACACTTTTTTTTAAAGCCACAATTGTGAGAAACTCTCTTTTAAATCCATGCTTCAGAAGATTAGTTAGTCCTTACAAGCTCTTAACAATAGTGAAAAAATAAAAACTTCCTATCACTAAGTCACTTTTCTCAGCTTTGGGATGAAACCTTGATCATATTAAAGGTCTCTGGCTCCACTAGAAGTTCAGATTTTCTCTTAGGATTCTTCTGTACTTTTTTTTAAAGGGATGTGAGATTTTGCTGAAATCGAGTCAGTGAAAGGTGTTTTGCCACACCTAAACAGACACAAATGCGCTGCATTTAATTTAATCCTGCACTGAATTTAAGACTAAGTTTGCATATTTTAAAGAACCATCCTTTCTTGGACAATAAATCAAACTGCCTCATTTTCGACATACAAAAAAAGAAATCCTCGGATATTCCTTTCTCCTCACCAAATACTACCCTTGATTTATCTAGTATCATTACCACTATAAAGTATCCTGTCTTTTTAAGGATGCCGTGATGAATGGAAGGCACTGATTCTAGGGCCCAATTTCAGAGAAACCTATTTGTGCAGCAGCTGGCATTTAGCTCTGCTATTTGCATGCATGTGGGTCTACAAATTCACCATTTAATCTCGTTGCATCAGAGTAAAGAGAAACAAATAAATTGAACAGATAACGCTGAGACCCTGGGGTAATATGACGGCCAACTCAATATAGTCAGTTGTCAAGCTGCTTTACTTATACTGTATATGTAAATGAGTTGCACTGTGGATCAGAATACATAAATACTCTGCTGTTTTTGGAGGATCTATTATTCTGTTGGTGTTGAGCTTTTATCTATACTGTTATATCGTACAATAAATGATAAATTTGACTAAACCCAGCGTTCTACCCAGCCAGCCAGCCAGCCAGCCAGCCAGCCAGCCAGCCAGCCAGCCAGCCAGCCAGCCAGCCAGCCAGCCAGCCAGCCCATCTATTATCGTTTCACACTGTATATAATATTAAATACATTACCCTCTCCTAATCATAATCAGTGGCACTGGCACCCCTAACATTCAATCTTCCTGGACACTTTCACTTCAGTCTGGCTAAGCTTGAGCTGTTTAGTGAAGAAAAATGGGTCAAGATTTCAGTTTCTATGTGCCAAATTGGAGGTCGCATACCCGAACGACTTGCAGCTCTACTGGCAGGGAAGCAGTGCTTCCATAAAGTACAGACTCATCGAAGGCAAGTGACCAGACTGATTTTATGACATTTATTCCTAAAGGCAAATTCCTTTTACTTCTATTACAGAGTTGCAAACAACTTTTTTGTTGAATTATTACATACAATCCAAATGAAATACATTTAAGATTGTGGATTTAATTAAAAAAATAGCTGAAGGAATACAAAAATTGTTCAAAGGCACTGCAAGCTATCGTAAAAGCATAGAAGTTATTTTAACACCAGTTGTGCAATTCAGTATAGAAGGTGATGTACTAGCAGAGTAAATTGCAATTCTGCAGCTTTTGTGGTGTGCAATAATCCACTATTAAATGGAGCTGTGAGTTTTGTAAGAATGAATCATGGTTGAATAAAGCAGATTAACAATTCTGCTCCTGTATGGGATTATACTTTGATAATTATTGAATTGTGACTGTGCACAAAGAAAGAGGCTTTGTTTCCAAGTAAATGGCTGCACACTTTATATATTTAGTTCTGATAAAACATACAGAGATGTGAAAATGTATTTCTCCCCTTAAAGATGCCCTATTTTTTTTGTGTTTTTATACCTAAATGTTTCAGATCCTAAAACAAATTTTAATATGAAGCAAAAATATCCTGAGTAAATTTCAAATTATGATTTCTGTCATGATTTATGGGGAAAAATTTCCTAAAGTGATATGTAATGCCTTCCAAACTTGGGCCTGTTTGCATTCTTTTACAGTGGAGAAATTTCAGGCCATTATTCTTTGCTTAATTGTTTTAATTCCACCACATTTGAGGGTTTTTGAGCATTGGAGGTCATGTCATCCTTATTTGGTTTATGTCGGGACTTTGACTAGGCCACTCCAAAAGTTTCAGTTTCCATCTCTGAGCAATTCAAAGTGTGACTTATTAATGTGACTCTGATTACTGTAAATTCAATATAATACAACTCAATTCACTTTAATAGTACTTGATGGGAATTGAATGTTTTAACTTATGCAATTTTCTCCAAAGAGTTGTTGTAGAGTCTATATTACTTTTTAAGAAGTTTCTGACTGTGATGCCCTTTTTTCCTCATCTGTTAACTTTTTATTGTAGATCAGGCCATGATATAATTATTATTATTTTTTTATCTTCTATCTTATGTCATTAAGCAGCTGTTTAAATAATTTCTTGATTCTACAAGTCTTTAAGTTGTGCATTAATCTGGAACAACAAAATAAGGTCATTACTTTTTCACATAGGCAGAGTTAGGTTTGGAAAGCCTTAAGAAATTAAATACTCACTTGAAAAATCTTTATCTGTTCTGTATATCTGTTTATGGAACCTGACATTGTTTGATTGTCAAAAACATTAAGCATGCCTTAAAATAAAAAAATAAAAAAATAATTAAAAAAAAATCTATAAATGCTAAGAAACATCAGATCTGATTAGGCATCTGACCCAATGGAAAATTGAATGAAACGTTGTGACAACATTAAATGCATCCGGTTTGGGGAAAAATACAAATGAAAATCTTTTACTCACAAAAGTGTACCCATGATTGGGGCTCAAAGGTACAGAAAAAATTAAAGAGTAAAACTGTAATCTTGTCTGAGTTGTTTGAGCAGCTGGCTTGTGTTAATATTTGCAGGATTTCTGGCAAATACTTCCGCGTGAATGCTCACTCCTGAGGCGCATGTGGACACATTAACTACAGCACACAGAGACCTGCCATTTTACTAGTAACTTAAGTCAACCTGCAAATTCACAGGCCTCCTCTTGATAGACTGACATAACTTAACTACTGTCCATCAATCACTTTAAAAAGCGTTTTTCATCCCTACACATCTTTATCCTTGTCCCTCTTTGTTTTCTGTCTCAGAGAGCTTTCTTTTCTGCTTCTCCAGCTTTAGTTTCCTGTGATAACACAATTAAAAAACAAAGCAAAACAAAAAAGCACCTCTGAGCATTCTAAGCTAGGATTCATTTCTCCACCATTGTTTTGGTGACCCCTCTATTGCAGCGGCCCTAAGCATCACATATAGTGCATACCCACTTTTTTCACCACTAGACGGACCGTTGAGGTGGAACTGTACGTCATGTAAAAATTGGATCGGAGCATGAAGAATCCGATGCAAGTGCTGTGGGTTGGCCTTAGTCAAGCAAATATTTTTCACAGCCCTGTAAACAGGAATAAACATATTGCAATATTCATCGTACATTGACTGTTTAACACATGCAACTGCTGGAAAATAAATCATTGTGTTCAAAACTTCACTGATGCTTCCATTCGCAGTGTTTATGAAGCGTCAACTGGAAATGGACAAGCCTGAGCTGCTTCGATGTGTTCCACACAGGCATCTAACAAACCCAATTAAAAGAGCAGCACAAGTTGGATGGTAAAATCTATCCCCATAAAATTGTTAATGCCACCCGTCTCATCAAACGTGGAGACATGTATCTAATCTCACTGGCAAAGGGGAGACCTTCAGGCCAGACTGCCACACCTTCCTCCCCTCAGGCCAGTCTAGAGCAATTACTACTACTACTTCACACACAGACCTGTGTCACCGACGCAATTAACAAGCTCTGGAGAAGCCTGGGCAACCAGCAAGGGGCAGGCTGTGTACACAGCATGAATAATGAGAGGAATGACGAAGGATTGAAGGGGGAAAGGAAAACATCACACCAGGTTGCCAGGCTTTGGTTAACTAAATGCTCTCAAGTCTTTAAGATTTTAAAGGCATATTTCCGAGCCCATATACCACCTTCACACTACAATTTAAACATAATGCATTTCAGTTTTAAAGATCCTTTGTGTGTTGACATTTTGTAAAGTGAGCCTGCAAATGCGATCATTTTCCTCCCACTCTACATTCTGCATTCATCCTTGTTGCGAGGATTATTCATCACAGCTGTGACACAGGGAGCGTAATGTGTTACAGCTCTCACAGGGAAAACACGAACTGTTATCTGTGTGGAATGTTCATCTTATTCAGAGGCACATTTGATTATCAGGCGATGAAATCATAGCACCCAGGTTTCTCTTGAAACTGCAGCCAGGACATCTGGATCAACATCTCTTATTGTCTTGGAGTGGCCAGTTTTATTTCTTCACTAGCATTATTTTCAAAGCAGGATGCTAAAACTTCTTGAAGTGCAGCTAAAGGCTTAACTGCTATGGTGAGCGACTGGGAGAAAAAATTATTTCACAAAATTTTGTCATATTAGCTGATCAGATATTAGATTTTCCATTTTAAACTTATAACTGTGTAAACCCATGTTATCCTAAATGATCTAAATTGAACTCATCAGCCATGCGAGTTATTTGGCTATTTCTTTGAAATGTGACCATATTCACTTTTCCCATTTTAAACATTGCTGGAAACTGACTCATCTATTGGTCTTTTGATCTCTGTATCCTTTTAGTCTCACCCCCTCATTTCACCCTATATAATTCTCACTACTCACTACAGTGGGATGCGAAAAAGACCGCATCGGGATGGAGAGAGGAGCCTAAAGGTACCTCTGCTGAATTGAGTATCAAAGAGCGATGGGGGCTGTCTAAAGCAGAGATGGATTCCATGGGCTGTCTTGTCTCCACCCAGTCATTGTTCATGAGGCCGAGTCGCCAGAGAGCTGTCTGTACCTGCCACTTTTGACAGATACCTACTGTCATTCAGTCTGGGAAGGTCTACAATCTCCATCCTGCTATAGCAGGAACTCATATGAGTCACAAATTCAACGACAGGGGGAAAAAAAAAAAAAAAATCATCTCTGGTAATATTTCACAGATGTGCCACGTATGCCTAAAATTGAAGAGAGAGAAGTAATAACAGTACTCTCTTTTCAAGTACTGAGACCATTCAACAGGTTTTATCAGTAAGGCCATAAAAAATAAGCCATCATAAGATAATGTTAGATCTTTTTACTTACCTTAAACGACTTTATAATGATGGAAGGGAAGCTCAAACACTTAAAATGTGCAAGTTCTTTTTACACCCTCTTTGTTACTCATATTTCATTACTTGACTTAAGTTCGCAGATACAAACGTAGATGAAGTTTTTGTCAGTTTATTCATCTAAATAAACTGAAGTGATTTAAATTTAGATTTTGATAGAAAACAAAGAAGTGAATAAGAGAGTAGAAAGGGAGACATGCTTAATACAAATCTGAGATGTGTGGCGAGCAACAGTTTTGACAGTGGGTCATACGTCCTGTTTTAACACTTGACACCCAAATGTTCATTACATTCCAAAAACTAAAATTATAAAACTGAAACATTATAATTACATCTGTCGAAGTGGATGATTCTAGATTTGTTGGTAAACTCCCCCAGGAAGTATGCTGATATCTTGATTTTTATTTATTTTTTCTAAATAGTGCAAGTCTGATATGTTCCTCTTTCTGTGGCCACATTTCCTTTTTTATGGAGTTAAAATGCAGAGCACAGATTTAAAACCCTACATGTTAAAACAGGAGAAAAACTTACAGTTAAAAACAATTTTTCATCGGTCACAATAAAATAGGTCAGGTATTTCAGCGTGACCATCAGCAGTTGCTTTTACTACAGCTCTACAGTGAATGACTTCAAAATCTAAGCTTAAATTCCAACTCTAATGACTATTTTATTGATTTTGTGAATGTTTGTGTGAATGTGAAGAGGAAGGGGAAAAATAAAATAAGAAAGCACATTAACTGTAAGCCAAGCAATACATTTTCTTCAATGGTACAAGAACGTGGAGAAAACAGATAGTGTAGGTGTGGCTCACTGAATAATAGCTGTTTTTTTTTGTTTTGTACACATGAATACATATTTTTAAGCACATGCAGAACATGCGATGCACACACATCGGTCTGAAACTGTGTTTTTGGGGAAAAGAAATCAGAATTTCCATTCCAATAAACAGAATCATTAAGGTGTGTCATAACAGGTTTATTGTTAATCTGCTTCATTACCTTGAAGCCTCAGACTCCGACCGGCTTCTTAAAGGGATGCCAGAGAAACAGGCTCCATTAGAGGCAGCAATCAAGCTGCATCACCACTAGCACGCATGTCACGTAGCTAATTCAATCTCACAAGCCATGAAGCAATTAATTTATGTCAATACAAATACACAAATAGTCCTTTTTGGCCCCATCAGGAAAGCAGAGGGTCTTAAGGCGGTGCTTTTGTTTATTTGCACATCCTTGTGTCTCTGTGTGAACATGCTCAGTGATGTGGACCTGGAAGAGCAGGTGTAATTAGGTGTGGAGTGGGGGGGGGGGAGGAAAGCAACCCTGTGGTCTCGCTGCCTAAATGAGATCAGACAATCTTCTTCTCTCCATTTCCTCCACTGACAAGATGCACATTGTCCCCCTTTCAGGTTTCTTATTATTGCTTTGATCATAAGAAATGAATATAAAGAGAGGATCATTATTCTCTTTTTGAAGGCACCTGTGCTCGGAGCATACTGCGACAAAGTATTCCTCCCCTTACAGAAACATCGCAAAAATTTATATCGTCAAATACATTTTATTATTGGAAAACTATAACGCAGGGAAATACTAAATATGTGTTCTTTCATATTCATTCAGTGAAATAAACCAACCAGGACTGATGAGAAAATTGCCTCCTAAATCTAATAACAGGACATGCCACCTTTAGGAGCAACAACTGTCATTAAGCCCCTGTGACAAGACTGCAAAATGAATAGTGGAAAAGGAAATAATTTAAAATTTGTGTTTTTGTATTTATTCAGGTTATCTTTGTCTGATATGAAAGACATTTGAAGATCTGAAACATTAAAGCGCGACAAGAAGAAATATTTAGAGGAGGGAAGTACTTTTCCACATTGCTGTATCTGGCTATGGCCACAGACAACTGCAACAAAAATTGTCACAAGGTGAATTTAAATGCACCAGGGCAGAGTCATCAGGGTGCTAGCCTATGAGCACCTACGATTAAGCTCATAAGAAAATGTAAAATTGTCCATTTCCAACAGGGTAGCAAGCAGTGGTGGCTAAACCAGTATCTGTGAATCAATGTATTAGGGCCGGTTTCTCAATTATAGGCAGAGAGGATGAAACGGCTCAGGTAGAGAGCAGGTGTGGCACTAATACGTACCAGATGGTGTGTGCGTCTGTCAAGAGATGAGATGAAGAAAATAAACAGCAAAGACACAAATGGTTTCAGATTGAGTTCAGGAGTTGATCAGCATTTTTTGGGGGCTTGTTTGGAGGCAAGGATTTGGTAAAATACTTCAGAATCTCCGGGCAGAGAGAGGAGGAGAAACCCCAAAGATCGCTCAGGCTCTGCCTTCCCCTGCTCCTAAACCTCCAATTCCCAGTCCTATCTGGATGTGCTGCTGCTTTGAATTTTAATGAAGAAAGAACTTGAAATTCTCCCCATCCTGAATTCTTCTTTAAGCCACTTCATCACTCTTCCTGTCTCCATCAATCATAGAAAAACCTTACATGGCTGGAAGGGTTTTTTCGCTGATACCACAGACTCGGTTGACTGGTTGACAGATGCTTTTCAGCTGTTTCCCCGAGTTTTGCATGAGTCAAATAAAATACAATAAAATTTCTTAAAATGGAAACATACGTCATCTACCTCCAGCCTTAAGAAGCAGACTGTTTATTTATAGATTTAAACCAAAACAGACAAATTACAACAGAAGTAAACAGTCAGACTCCTGCCTGCTGTCACAATAAGAATACAGAATAAGATCTTGCTGTTTTTTTTTTTTTTTTTGCAATCGGCTGTTGACACATTAACAAATCCCTTGAGTAGGTATGCAACTTCAATACATTTCTGAGCAGCACTACTGTAGAGAAAAAAGGATTTTGAAACCCATCCCAAATATCATTAATGACAGCATTTCAGTTCGGATTTTAAGGCAACAGAATAAATCACAATAAAAAACAAACAAACAAAAACATCAAATTCCTGATATGAACACAAAACTGTGGAAATGCGTCATGAGTGACAGCTGCGACTCAGCAGGTCAAGGTAGAAAGTGCTTTCGCATCTTTGGACTGCAATCCGTCATACGAAGCTGACGGGTCAAGAGTAATAAGCCTTTACTTTATAGTACACATGGAGCTGGTAAATGCAGAAAGGCTGTTTTTGCACAGCTAAATAGAAGCATCTTTTAAAGAATCAGCAACATTTACCAATCAATAGGTGTCAGAATACACCTGGATTTTGATAAGTCATCCAAGAAAAACGCGGAAGTGTGAACAAATCTAGAAAACTTTTTTAAACAGCAAATGTAGAAGTGAAGGCCACAGTATGGCACAGAACAAAACATTTATTTATTTATTTTTTTTTGCTTTGCTTTCTACTTTTTCAATCAAAATACCACCCTTGTACACAGATGAACGTAAAACTGGCCAGAGATCAAAACTTCTTTGTGCCAGTTAATTAAATGAATAACAACTAAGAACTTTCACCATTGTGAACTACAGATGCATCAACAAACAGCATGAACATGGATTACTTTTGTGTTTCAGTTAAAAATCAGATGAAAGATAACAGTTGGACATGGGCTGGGTTAAAATCCTCATGTTATGATAAACTTGAACACAAACATCATGGCTTTATTGTATTCACAAAATAATTTTTAACAAAACATCTTTTTATAATCTAAATTCTCACAGAATAATTTAGTTCATTAACTATAAGTCAGTGAGAATTATTCCAACTCTAAACTGCGCTTAGCTTAATAACAGGGGTTGTTGGTGCTCATTTAGCTTCCCAGAGTTTGATTGGAAATGTTTCCAAACTGCCAAATTCATCTGTTTTTGTAAGAAAGGAAACAGAGACAGAGCCTCTTTTCAGCCAGCTGAACAGCAGCAGGTAGGAGCAGTACTCCAGTTCCTGTTGCACTTTGTCTTGCATCTAAACAAAAAGACTTGAAACAGTTTGAATAGTGTGCTGGAAAATGTTAGCAGTTTGAAACCACAACTTTTTATAACCTTGGTATAATTTGATAATGGAAACCAGCCCATGCCTCTAAGGGACACATACTTTGATGGTTACAGCTGAAGAAAAAAATATTTACATACACTGTATAAGACATAAAATTTTTCAAATCCCAGAATATCCAGAGACTTGCTTTTTTTTTGTTAATCTCTTCAAGTTCTGCAGTTTACATACACAAAGGTATAAAGGCCTTTCAAGCACTTAGAAAACCCCAGATGATGATATAAAGGCTTTGTAAGCTTCCGGATAATTCACATTTGAATTACACAGAGGCAAAGGTGGATGTATTTTAAGGCAACATCTCAAATGTGCTGCTTTGTTGTATGATATTATGCACGGAGAAACACATCTTCTAGTAGCTGTTGAGTGAGAACTGCAGAGGGGAGTGGTACATTTCACAACATAAGAGGGAAGAAAGACCATGAGATGGAAATACTAAATCAACATCTCCACACATCGTCCAAGAAGGTAAAGCTTAGGCTCAAATGGGTCTTTCAAATGGACAAGAACCCTAATCATACTGGCAAATTAGTTACAAACTGGACTAAGGACAAAGTGTTTTGGAAGTGGTCACTACAAAGTGCTGAACTCCATACCATTAAAAAATTGTGACAGATAAGGTGTGTGCAAAAGGCCTTCAAATCTGACTGTTACACCAGTTATCTGGAAGAATGGGGCAGCAAATTACTGAAGGAAAGAACACCCAACACATTTGACCCAAGTCATGAATATTTCCACCAAATTTTAAAACGATTTGTTTTAAAATAGCAATAAAAAAATCTCTAAGAAATTATCTCACTTGTTATTTAGCAAATACAAATAATTTTGTTAATCACTGTTAGAAAAGGAAAATGTAGTTTTTAAACAGTGAATGTAAATATCTGTCCCCATTAACATGTATAATGGAATTTCTTAAATTCTGAAAGAGCAGCCCATTTTAAATTCTGTTCTCTTTTCTATGGCATATAGTTCCTAAAAGGAAAAAAAAAATCAGCAATGGTCAAAATAAGAACCAGGAGACCAGACCTCAAAGTAAACTGAAAATTGGTATCGGCCAGTCAAAGCCTGATCAGTGCACCACTAGATGTAATAAAATCTCTTGAAGATACAAGGCTGAACGGCAGAACCATAATTATACTCCAAACAAATGAGGAGTGTAACTCACTGCATCACATACTTTTGTTTTTCTAACATCTGTTGAGCTCAACAGCTGCTTTTCACAGCTGCCTGCCCAAACTCCTCTCTGAATCAGCCAGGCTCTCCAGTGAGCCACAGATCTGGTTGGCTGTGAAAATTGAGCCTGATGGTAACTGATTGCACATAACTTCAGTGCTTCAATTAAAGAAAGTTTGTAGCAAGTGAGAAATCAGGAAAAAAGTTTGAGTGTGAAATAGCTGTGGCCATCCATATTTGTCACAGCAGCCTCCTCTCAAGGTCACTGCCAGGGAAGGGAGGGGGGGTGGGGAGAGGTGGGTGAAAATGACTGACAGAGAAAGGGCCGGCCTGACGGCTCAACTGGGCTGATGGCAGGCTGAAGCAAATCGTCAAGGACAGGTGGACGCACGAGGAGTCTGGTCCGCTCACATCACGGGGCGTGGTCCATAGATGGTCCAGAATCATTGTCTTCAAGGTCCCGTGGGTCCATAGGGTTCGCTCTTGGCTCCGGCACCCTGCAAGAAGGAAAAAAACAAAAAAACAAAAAACAAAGAAAAAACAATGGATAAACATGACATTGGTTGCAGAACTCCAGCTGCTTTTTTCTCCCTTCTTTCACAACCACCTGCATGCAGCCTCGCAAACACAAACTCCAGCCTCATGATGATAAATTATGGAAATATAATAAACCTCTGCAAAATGCAATCAGCTTCAATCAAGCGTTGCCTTAAGCAGAAATCATTCATTCAGTCAGTGTTATATTAGTGCGACAGAGACAAAGTGATAGCTGAATTGCAGGGACCTGTGGTAATCTGAACCAGGCTGATAGATTCAATTTCACTTGAGACAGTCTACACTAATCATATGCTCTAATTGAACAGTGCGGTGAGGGCGGCAGAGCCCTGCTGCAGGCACCTTCAAAAGATTATACCTGCAAGTTTTTCTAAACACTCTTTAATTAACTTTATTGTGTTTATGCCGTTTAAGGCGATTCTATTTTTGACATTTTAATTGGGTACTATTCAATCAGAATGTTCAAACTTATACATTTCTGAGCAGCTTGTGGATTCATTTGAGTTCTAACAATAGGAGCCATGCAAACCACATTTTACAAAGGAAGCAAAGTTGCTAAAAACGTTTTCTGAGAACTCTTTTCAAAACATTCCTGTTTCACGGGGAAAAAAGTGATATTTCTCATCGTTCATTGTACATTTCGAGGGAGCAAATCATCCCAGTTCAGCCTGCAATAAACATCTCAAGAGAAGAACGTTGCATGCAGGATTCGAGAGTATAACTGCTCACATTTTATGTAATTTTATATTGTTTGAGGTCAGGTACTTTCAGGTGTTATTGAATCTGAAACATAAAGGATCTTAGTTAAGTATTCAAACTGCTTCAAATTCTCTATATATTACCACAGTATAGTTACAAAGCTCAAAATATATTACAAGGATTTTATGTAATACTTAAAACATTCAGACATGAAGAATTGTCAACTGAAAAGAAGACACGGTTTTACAATAAAATCATCTATTTTTAAGTTACAGCCCTCAAAATGATGTATGTCTGGACTTTGACTAGACAGATCTAAGTCATGAATATGCTGTGATCTAAACGATTCCAATTTTATAAAATCCTAATCGAATGCATTTACATTTTTTGTTGAATGTTTGAGGAAAAGTGTATATCTTTCAATCCTGGGCAAACACAAATGCAAAATAAATAAACAAATAAAAATAAATAAGAAAAAAGAAGAAAAAGAAAGACAGCCTAATTAAAGTGTGCATACTCAAATGAAGAACAAAGTGCAATAAGGTTATAGCACATCAAAGAATAAAATTAAAAAGGTTACAAGTCTTTAATTCCTTATCTGTGTCAATGTGGCAACTTAGTCTGCCATCCATTTGGTTAGTTGTTGTTGAAGCTGTTTGAATTTTAGAGCAGAAAGCAGATGGCAAAAGTCGTCCGAGTTTCACCTCATTCTCAAACACAGCTTCATGCTGTCTGAGGTGACCATTTTGGTAAAACCTCAGCAAATTTGAGTGTGAGCAGTACATTTTTTTTGACTCTCCTAATTACCAAATAAGTTCCCCTTTTCTTTGTGTAACCAAGAAACAGTCATATGGCAAATTGTAAAGCCATTGGAGGCAAATAAGCTAATTATATTTAGGTAGTCTTAGGACAAAGAGATGCAAGAGCTTTTTTTTTGCCATTTCCACAAGATAAAGACCCTTTAAATTGAGAAAAAACCCCAGCTACAAACGTGATAGGTAATGGAAGAGAAAAAAAGAACTTTAACATAACGAAGTGTCAATCGGCGGCTAATAAACCTCTTTCGAGTTAAGGTCTCTGCTTCACTCTCTTTTTGCGTCTGTTCATTTCACCTGTCCTAAATAAAACCAATTTCCCTGTGTGTGTATGTGTGTGTCCCAACGACTGAGTTCCTTCCCTCTATGACTTATTCATGAGCTTTAATGCAGTCGATGTTTTATTGATCAGGAACCATCATTGCCTCCTCCTTCTGATGTGACCATGGCCTGTGGAAAAAGAGGAGAGCTGACGGCTGTGAGGCTGGCCGGAGAACTGGCTGGGGCTTCACTGAAACATACCTGGTGCCCTACAGGGTGATGGATGGCAGTGGCCATTGTGTGTGGAAATCTGGAACATTGTGAGAGTGTGTGTGACAAGGAATGAGAAAAAGATAAGGGTTTAGATAGGTCTGCTCGAGTGGAAGAAAGCTAATCTTACTAATGTCTCCTCTTTGAGGGAAACAGAAATGTTTCTCTGATTGCCCTAAGAGAAACCCATCGCTCATGGGAGAAAACCTCAGGTTCGTGGTAAAGAAACAAAGGATGGGAGTGTGTATGATGCCGCCCAGACTTTGACTTTTGTCTCCTGCTTTCCATTTTCAATTTGGCCTCAACCTTGTTGAGCTAGCTGGAAAAGAGAGAATGGATGGGTGCTTGCCCTGATTAAGTTTGAATTCGCTATTCTTGAGGAAGAAAATGCAGTGCTCTTAAGTCATCATCCGGAAACCCTCCTATCTCACTGTCGCAGCCTAGCTGGCTCAATCCAGCCTCATTGCCATATGAATAATCATACTGCAGTAGCTTGGAAATGCTTTATGAGCCTCCGAGGTGTGTGCATGTGTATATGTGTATAAAGATGGAGAGATGAGAAAAGGAGTAGTTGAAGAGCAAACTGGGAATTGCCCTTAGGAGAGTGAGGTTTTTCTTGATTAAGCAAGGAAGTTAAACGAGAATAAGGCCATGTACATAGACCCCATGGCAATCATCCAGAGGAAAAAAAAAAAAAAACTATTCCAATTTGCATTCTCAGACAGTAGTGATGCCATCTTATGCATATTCCAGCACATAGGAAGGCTGAACCCATTCCTTTATGCCCTGAGGCATTATGAAGATTTTTCTAATGAGAGAAGATCCTTGATGGTTACTTAAAGGGCCCAAGAGAGCAGATTTTTTCCCCATGTTCTTGAGAAGCAATCCACTTGGCTTATAACTTCAGTAGCTTAAAACAGCATGGGATGAACAACATTATGGGAAAAACTAAAAACGAAAAATTAATCCCAAGAAATTGTCTGGAATTGGATGATGGTCTTGTTTGGTCCTAGAGTGGAAACTGGTCTTTCACAATCACCTGTGAAAGACCAGTTTAAAAAATCTGATCTTTGCCCAGTCAGTCATATGTACCACTTGTTGGAGTGATGATAACTCAAAATTAGCTTTGTTCAGTATCTATAAGATGTTGATGGTGAGGACAGAAGAAAAAGGAACTGTACTTTATGTAATTTGTCTCCAATTCAAGAAAGCTATGAGAGAATGGGAGAGAGCAATACTTTCAGCAGATAATGGTAAGGCTCAGAGTACTGCAAAACGGCTTCATTTAGAGCTTCAAAACTACATCATGGAACATACTGAACATGGAAATATTAAAAGACTTTTAGAAATGTCAGTTATAATGGTGAGCAACACTATACAGAAAAAACCCCCCAGAAATAGTAATAGTGTTCTAATATATAGGTACATTTTACTTATTTAGCATCTTTCACAGATAAAAATCACAAAGGGTTTCACACAAATTAAAGACTTTCAAGAAAAGTGAAAAAAAGAGTGAAAAATGTAAAATGCAGGTTTTTAAAAGAACATGTTTAAGAAAACGTTTTCTTGTCCCAAACCAAACATCTAAATTTTCCTGTGTGCGTTTAAGATTTTTTTGGCTGTTGTTTGGCAGTAAGTTGACAGGAAGGGGACGGATAGAAGAGGGAGGAAACATGCGAAAAAGGAACTGAGGGCGGCTTTCAAATTACCTCTATATTCATTTAGCCATTGCTTTGAAATGAAAGCAAAATCCTGGTTGAAATCCCATAAGAGTAGGTAAACTAAACTAAAAAAAAAAACAAAAAAAACAAAACAGAAATGCTCACAGAAGAGTAAAACTGTGAGAAGAAATATCTAAGTAACAAATGTCTAATTTAGAGATTGGACCACAGAGATCTCCCATCTGGCAAAGTTCTACTTTCCCCAACACTTTCAACTCTGTTTATTTTGAGCAATAATTTTAGTAATAGTAATCCCCTAATAAGAAGGAAAAAACTAATGACAAAAAAAAAATAATGATACAGAGAAGAAGGACAAAAACTTAAGACTGAAAAAGTTAATTAGGATGTGCT
This sequence comes from Alfaro cultratus, assembly GCA_903066825.1. Taxonomy (NCBI): domain Eukaryota; kingdom Metazoa; phylum Chordata; class Actinopteri; order Cyprinodontiformes; family Poeciliidae; genus Alfaro; species Alfaro cultratus. The sequence goes on along the minus strand of CAEFZX010018688.1, from coordinate 46,053 downwards.
TCAGGTAGATAACGATCAGAACATGGAGTGCAAAAGTATCAAGGAGGTGATATCCTAATTTACTAAAAGGTTACATTTAATTGGAGTGGCTATGGTTTATAGTGGGAATACTAATCATCCTGTAATCAGATATTTATAAGTTCAATGCCAGATTCAGTGTTGATGAGGACTTGAGGATGGCACTTTCCATCGAGCTCCTGATCGATTTGTGCATGCGCCATGATCAGACTGCAGCTCTGATAAAGTGTTAAGGAAGTCAAGGGTGCTTTAATAGTGCCCTTTTGCTCATCATAATTGTTGGGTCTACTCTGCGGTTTATGTTTTTGATCTTGGCAATACTCCACAGATTCTAGACGGGGTTTAAGTCAGACCAGTTTGCTGGCCAACTAAGTAAAATTGTAATTAATGAATGACAATGACATCAGCATCTCCATAAAACTTGTCAAAGAACAGTGGCATCCTAATTTATTACAATGCTATAGTAGCTTTCCAGCCTCAAATACACCGAGCTTTGATCAGAATCAGAAAAGTCATCAATAATTTTGTATTTATTTCCTCTAAATAAAAAATAGAAAGCCCAATTGTCTTTTTGTATGAAAACAATTTCACTGTCTAATATGTCAATTATACATAACAGTATAAAATAGTTTCTGTAAGACAAATAGGTCATAAACAGGAACAGGATTGGAACTTAACTAGATTAAAAGGTGTGGGGCGCACAGTGGTGTGCACTCGTGGATCATCACAGACTATTTTTAGCTCTTTGTAACAAACAAAAAGGTGCGATTGTGCTACTGCGCCATGAATCAAACTGCATACATATACAAATGCTCTGGAATGTCATTGTCTACCTCTGTGATGCAATAATAAAAAATAAAAAAAACACAGTGAACTTGTTGACAAACCATCTCTCCAGTATGCGTTTATTGTATTTATTTTTTTGTTCCCTGAATTAAAAAACATAACCTTGTTACACTGGCTGTTTCAAAATGCAGCTGCTAAAATTTTCAATGCAGAAAGGACACAGAGGTACTTTCCTCTGACAGTTGCTTCATCAGCTGTGCCTACTAAGTTTAGCTCCAATTATTTTTAAATCTTTGACACTAGTTTCAAAGGACGACTGCATCCTCCCCATAACAGATGAAAGCACCTTTGACAAGAATAGAGCTGATGTCAAGATGAAGCATGTCTTGATTTTTACAACATAGATTGTAGGAAAAAGGTAAAATGTGCTGAACTCAAGAGTCTGAAGCTTTCTAACTCACCTCAAGATAACAGGTAGGACAGGTTAGAAAAAGGACAAAAAAAGTGCTTCACATCATAATCCTCGTCCCCTAGCTACTATTTGGGGTTCTTCTGTTTACTTCATGTTGCTTACTATATCTATTTTTTAAACCATTTCCAATATATAATCACATAGGTTTTATTTTTTATTTTTTATTTTTTTTACCTTGCCTTTGCAGAAATAAACAGTGTGACAGTGGTTATTGACGAGAAGACTCCTTTAAGATTCTACAGTGAGAGGCTGCTGTGTGGGCACAGGTGCAGCAATATGTGGAGGTACAGCAGGTGGACGACAGAAAGAATGAGTCACTGTTTGGATTTTGTTACAGTAAAACTATTTTACTATCAAACTTCTGACAAACAGGGCATACATCTGATACCCTGATTTTACATGCTCAAATATATATATATATTTTTAATTGTCATTATTATAATTTTTTTTGCTATGATTTGGTGCTTCAATTTAAAATCTGCAAGAGCCAGAACAAATGGAGCCAAAGGTTTTAAAAATACTATTACAGCAGAGTCTAAGGGTTTTCTAGCATGCACACAAATGCTGCGCAAAGCAGACACATGGGGATTCATGCCTTGGGGCAAAGAAAACAACCACAGCCCTGTTCTTCCACCTTGAGATGAGAGAAAAATCTACAGGGGAGTCAAAACCCCTGGGGCATTTTAATGACAAATCTGTGATTTTCTCAAAAGCCCCCACATCTGCAGCAACACATCAATGAACTATGCAGAACTTGCAACATATCTGCCTTGTATATTGTTCTAAACAGAGTTTTCTTACCAAAAAAAGAAAACTATTTTGGCTCATGTCATCCAGAATGACCACATAAACCTGCATACACTAAGAATATATACTGTTTTTATTATCTCAAATAGCCTCCAGATCAGTTCAAGTCAAGGTATATTCTCTAGGTAGTCTGTAAACAGAGTACCTCTGCAATGACTGGTTTCAGATTCTCTGTGACAACCTTGGGTAAATGGCTTCAGGGTATTAAAAACAATGGGAAAAACCCCCAACTATATATATATATATATATATATATATATGCATGTGGAACTTGGAGACCAAACGCAATGGTTATTTCTGATGCTAATAAAGACTACTAATTTCTACACAAATTAAATAAACACCAACTAAATTTATGCTTGCTTTCCAAAGTATCTGCAAATCATTTTAGATGTATTCCAGGATATGAGAACATGACGAGGCCCTCTTTTCTAGTCATTTTTTAAAAATTATTTTCTAAACTGTCTTATTTAGCCCAGTTTAATAAATGGGTGCACCCAATTATTTTTCTGAGTAAAAGTTACTGGATGTTTGTGATGCTATGTGCAATCAAATTAAAAAGAAAGAAAAAATATGGTTGTTAAAAGTAAGTAGTTTGTGTGTTGCTAAAGTTTAGTCTTTCAAGATTATTTTAATTTGTCTACATTTTTCTTAATGAAAATTTCAGATCGCAGGTTTACACTTTGGGCCTCCCTGCTCTACGCCGTCTTCCAAACGTAACACAGACACTTTTTTTCATCAGCAAGTTTGTCATTATGATCACAGAAAGCAGCAGCCTTAATAAGGTTACAGATGTGTCTTCTGATGTTATTTTTTTTAAATCTCCCTAATCTCAATAAATTCTTAGTGGTTTTATCCTTTGGTAGTAAAACTTTTCTTCTTTCATACTATGTCTAATATTGGCACTATGTTGAAATACTTCTTATTTGCACTTATTTCTTTCTAAACAATCCAATACTCTGTGTGTAAAAAAAAAAATAAAAATAAAAAATCAATTTTCTGTAAAGGCAAGGAGATTAAGCAAAATAACAAGCAATACATCAGCTGTATGGGACATTGACCTAGTGGATGTTTAATATGACCTCCATATTGACCACATCGGGGAAAGGCAATGATAAATTATCATCCCCTCAAGGAGAACTTACTCAAACTTCTGGACATCGTACGTGATCATTTTAAAGTTTAGAGATCAAAATGTGGTGAACTACTCTACTCAAAGATTGCACGCAACAAATTCCACAGATACGTGACGTGCTAGGGATGGTCTCCCATGAGTACGGTCAGTGCACAATGAGGCAGAAAATGTCAGTGACGCAGAATAAAGCAGTGTGCTAATGCTCAGCCAATCAGAATAATCACATAGCTTTGTCTGTGTTGCAGCAGGCGTAAGTTGTTAGATGAATATTTCATCCCTTCATAAACGGAATTCCCTCTTATTGTGACACAGGTAACCACTGCTAATCATGCAGGGGAATTAATTAAGTGGCATTTAGATAAATGCCCTTAGCAATAGGAAAGGCTCAATCTCACATTGGCTCATTTAGCGATTTTCACCATTTCTGAGGCCATGGCTAATCAAGGGGAACTGTAGAAATGTTATCCATGTATAATAAAACTCCTCTATAATATCAATGCAAGTATAAAATGAACCAGAACAGGAAGAAAAAGATTTCCATTGCTGCTTGGTTTACTGCAGAGTGAGAATGAGGAATTCATTCTTGAAAGCCTCTCTACCATGGGGGCTTTTAACCTGTCAACAATCCCCAATCACTCTGAATATTGCACTCTTATATGCAAAGGACCGTTCTCTCCCATTTCCTTCAGCCATTATACTATGGGTTGCAAATTACATGGCAATATAAGACATTAAGGAGATTCCTTAAAGGGGAGTGCAGACAAGATAATGGAATCCCTTTCATGGTTCCCCAATGAATAACAAAGAGATAGATGAAGACAGATGTTGCTGCTAACAAGACTATATTTTTATGATGGTGCACTGTAGCATTCAGTGTTATTCAACTTATTTGCAAACATGCAGTCATTAATCTTTAAAATGCACAAATTGAAAAAAAAAAGTTTTCATAAAATAATTAAGGGATATTTATTGCAACTGCGTATCTTACCCATTCTGTTGTGATTCAGTGTTGACCAATAAGAAACCACCTAACGTGACAATTTGAGCTATGCTTACAATTGCTGAAAAAAGGGCCAAATGGCCATCTTTAGGGTTTTTTTCAGCTTTTAATCTTGGTCATTATGACCTAAAGGCAATAGGTAGGTTAAAATTGCCCATAGTTTAAATACAGATAAATTGCTGGTTTTATAAACAACTTAACCAACCACATGGTGGCAAAAGTAAACACCCCCAATTGCACCAAAGACAAAAAGCCATGATTTAAGACAATAACAGAATATTACCGAGGAGAAATATAATTAATTGGGATTTCAGATTTTCAACTTTGATACAATGTCTGGAATATTTCATCTAGAGATATGATCCACAACAGTAATTGGTTCATCACTATACATTGGACCTCTGCCTATTTGTGGTTCAGTATTCTCATATTCTATTTTCTGTTGAATGCAGCAATGGTTATTTGCAGAAAATCTGTCTATTTGCAGATTTTTTTGTACAGCATATCTAATACATACCTAAAAGCATTTAAAACGCTTTCTTATTGCACTAACTTTCCACTTTCTGTTGCTGCCCTGTCCAACAATCCAGGACTCACAAAGGCTGTTCCTTCTAGTTTCATTTCCACAAATCTGTCGTGTGAGCACAGAACTGGCTCAGTCCCAGGGGCAGATAGCCATTATGAAGACTGACTGGTCACAGCAGCGCCCACACATTTGGCAGGTTGGCAGAGATGCCCCCTGTTGCCTTTTTCAAACAAGCCCCTTCTCTAACAGCAGAGCGCTGACGCCTCCTTAATTAGAGACAGCTCTGGTACCCCCACCAATGAATTGTCCTGAAATCTAGATTGCTCAGGAGAAATTTTGAAATTAAAAGCCTCTTTATGTCACACATGAAGCAATAATACTAATCCTTTCCTGGTCTACATTCTACCTGATTGGAGAGGTAGGAGAATCATAGGTGCATAAAAACCAGGGAGGGTGATAAAAAAAGGGAGTAAAAACCCTCTTTGTGCAAGTGAAAAGCAGACAGAGCTGGAGAACAGAACGGCTATTAGGCAAGCCTTCTGCTACATAAAAACTCCCCCACCCTTGCGTTCAAGGCCTGTCATCTAAACCCTCAGTGTGAAGGACATCAAGACAGACAATGCAGTCACCAGACTGTCACAACTCTCATCTGACCAGATAAAAGTACAATACGCCTCATCTACCCTGCAGAATGTTAATTAGTATGAATTAAATGACTTTCCTCAGATTACATCAAAGAGAGCTTCTGAAACAAATAAATACATCCTTATTTGTGCAGCACTTTTTAAACAGCACTGTTGTCAAAATGCTTTATAGAGGAAAAAATGAAAAAAACAAAGCTTCATAAAAAGCTGGTAAAATAGTTAAAGGGGTCAGTAGGTCTCTGGGTGAGCGTTCCAGAGTTTTGGGTCATGATAACTAAAAGTAGCTTCTTCCATTTTCATTGGAGTCTTTGGTGTCACCAGTAGATTACAACTCTGGGTTGAACATACAAAAGTGGCAAAAGTGTGACTAAGACATGAGATGAGGTCATTAAGACTTTTAAAAACAAGGAATGAAATTTTAAAACAAATCTAAAAGCTACAGGAAGTTGATAGGGAGATTCCAATGAAAGTTATATGTTACCTCCTTTCTACAACCTACAACATCAAGCAAAGACTAATGATATGGGATTGAAAGTTAAATACACTTGAACATTATCTTGATTCCAACAGACGACAATGTTATAGTTGTTTATAAAACCAGTTTTCAGTCAAAGAGAAAGTTTTAGACTTTTACGGGAGATTCAAAATATTCAATAAATGAACATATGAAATTAAAACTTGCGTAAAGAAGCTTGTGGACACAGGACCTACATATCTGTACCTTTAACCATATTAAAAATGCAATATGATCAATTTTGTAGAAAAAACAATGTTCTGTCACTGGGTTCTTACAGAAGCACTCGGGCTGGATTCAACACTATAGCACAATGAAACAGATCTGTGAAGCTTAAAGGCTCCCCCAGTGCTGCCTGACTAATAAACTTTTATGTGTGCTAATGCATCCTGTAAAACATCAGTCATAAATGCCTGGGTTTTCCTGGAGGTCACATGCACCTATTAGATATTCTATCATTAGGGAACAGAAGGTGATTGCACATTTAAGAGAAAAACTCGTTTTAAGAGACAAATTAGTTAATAATTGGGAAATGGCTCTTTAGCAGTATAGTGAAATACCCTATTTCTCCTCTCTGATTGAAAAATTGGATATCTGACCTACCTTTTAGCAAAAAATTACTTAGGCCATTATTTTAGGAAGGTGACGGTATGTAAAATTCCCCCCCCCAAAAACATAATTGAAGTAGTAAAAAAATCTTCTAATACTTCCTGCATCCTCCTCTATTTTTCTAAGAATCACTAGCTATTCAATATCTCCTATTACAGCCTAAAGGTAGCTAGATCCAAGCTATTTTTTATATTTCACTACCAAACATTTTAAACTGGTGTGGCAACAGGGCTTGTCATGAGGCTGCTGAATTAAACATGCCACCCGTCGCACTCTCCTGCTCCCTCCACTTTAAGAATAACTAATCAGAAGGACAAAGTGGGAACTAGGAGAGGCCCAGATTTTGTTGTTGCAGCATTGTTGCCATCTCCAGTTGTGGAACGAATACGCTTTTCAAGAGTGTGCTTGTGTAAGAGGAGACTGCAGATTCTGTGTTGACAGTTCATACCCAGAGCAATAGTTTTATAAGTTTTATTCATTGCCCTTTGGGTTCAGTCTGCCATTATCTTTATTCATCTCCACCAAGCTGAAGGCTAAAGCAGCTATGATTATATGGGTGAGCATTCATATACATGTGAGTGTGGTTAAAGAGGCCATAGGTCAGACTACATGAAAAAAAAAGCATCAGTGCATTTAAAGGCCCATTCCGACAGCACAGAAAGATGGTTTTTGTGCTCTTTTTATCTTTTCTCTAATTACCTGGTGGATGCAAATGTCTGCTTGTGCGTCTGTGTGGTTTAACGAATGAATAATGAATGTCTGTGCACAGCGCAGCATCACTTGAGTGTGTTTACAGTGTGTGTGAGTACTACTTGAATGATCATATGCCTATCAAATATGACATTCTGCCATATGGGTAAAACATGTAGAGAAACTATGCGTTGGTGTGTGTGGGTTTGACAGAAAAATACAAAGAATTTCCACATAAGCCGTTTGTAATCTTCTGTCACCTAGAATTCAATCCAACTTTACTATAAAGTGCTTAAAACAACCAGCACAGGACTAAAGTGCTGAGGTCAAAAGAAGAGGAAGCTCTAATTGCCTTATCCACTTTCTTCTGCAATATTTCATTTCTGTCACATCAAAGCCAAATTATTTTCAAAAGTAAGCAAAGTTTATGTTCCACTGTACTGCTGACTGCATCCAGTGTGCCTGGTATGCTGTATGCTGATGCCGAAGTTTTCTTTGGTAATGATTCATTTTAACAATAAAAACAACAAAAAAAGTCAATAGCATAATCGTGTTATGGCATAAGTGGCAGTTATCATTAGATACATGATGACACATCCTGCTCATGAGACAAGACGTACCGAGTTCCTGACAATGAAATGAGACATTTTTGGGGAAAATATTGTTGTTGTTTTTTTTGTTCGTTTTTTTCTTACTGAGAAAATGTCCAAAAATTCAATTTGGCTATATCTACTGTAGGACAGGCCTAGTGTTAAAATAAACAAACAAAACATACACTTTTCAATTTCTTTAACAAACAAAAAAGGTTTCACAAATTCCAAATTGTGTTTTTGTAAATCTTTTCTAAGTAGGCGATCATGCAGTTCAGTCTAATTATCTTGCAATATATACTGTTTAAAATGAGAGCTGGAGTGAATTTAGGACATATGAAGCAGAGGTATGAAAGGAAACACTGTTCAGACCGATGACAGAACTGGTTTGCAATGTGGCCGAGAGTCAGATGTTTTTCTGTCATTACAGAAATTACAATGCATTTTGATTTCACTATGCTTGTCAACTCTGCTTGGCAAGCATAGAGCACATCGTGTTGCATTCTAATGTCTATTCCACAATGTACCAAAGACTTGGTGAGACTATGACATAAATTAAAATAACATCTGAGAGGTTATTTTCTTACAGCTTTCTAAAATTTTTTAGAAAGTTGCATAATTTGTCTGCACGAAAATGGTTGATGTGCGAAAAGTTGCATTTCATGTTGAACTAATCAGACGGACAAATGAACAGAATTTGTCTGTTCATTAAATCTGTTCACAGATTAAATTTTATTTGAATCAAATGCAGCAAGGTGCAAATTTTAAATTAAAAAGTTTATTTAGTAAAAAAAAATTAAAAAATTGATGCAAAATTTTGATAAATGAGATCGATAATGGAATCAGTATCGCTAACATCTTATCAATTTCGAACCAGAGTAATAATCAGCTTTAACCTGGTTGTATTGTAAATTCAACACAATATTTTTTTAATTAGAAATATCTCCCCATTACTCTTATTCAAGAACAGTCATGGTTTGCAGTCTGAAGGCAAAATACCCAACAGACATCCTTGTACTGACTACAAAACAGTGCTCATTAATAACATAATGTGACAAAAAAGGTCAGCTCATTACTAGGGGAACAAAGTTCCATCATCTTTGATATGCTTTGACATGTGAGAAGAATACCTCTCTGATGCTGTTATCCAGCTTCTTCTTTAGATAAAATCTATTCTCACTTCCTGTTGACTCTTGACTCTTTTCTTTTCTATATAATTGCGTTGCTTTAGATAATAGCATTCATAACAGCTACAAATTTGAATTAAAAATAAATGTTTGATGTTTTGTAATCAAGTCTACAAACTGCAAAAAATTCTGTGGCAGTAGTATCCAATGTCAGTCCCTAACGGCTGATATCCTGCATGTTTTAGTTCTTGTCCTCGCTCAACACAGCTGAATAAAAAGATGACTTGCTAGCTGGCCTCTGCAGAACATGGCGAGAGGTAGTTGGACCATTTCAGCTTTGCTAGTAGTCACACATCTAAAGGTGCTTTTTCACTGGCAAGTCCCACACTAACCAGTTAATGTGCGGTTCGATTCCACCCCAGGTGGTGAGCTTCTCCATTATATGGTCCAAGTTTTAGTGTGAACACTGCAAACTCTTTTATGCATGAGGCCCCAGATGATTGTGTTGCTATACATATGAATATAATTAGATTCTGGCACTTTGTTTTTTTAAATGTTCAAGGTTTTGGATTTAGTTAATGCATTTGAAAGATGCAAACCAAGCCATGCAAGAACTTAATTAATTTATTTTAACCGTAGGGAAAAGTAAAATTCACGTCATAAGCTAGTATTACGAATTTCCGGTGTTTCACACTGTTGGCGCAAAACTGCAGCTCTAACAGAAAGCTGACCACAGTTGTGTCGTTTCTCTCTTCTTTATTGCTGCCTGTCCTTCAGAGAGACGAGCTGCTAGCAGCGCTGCTAACTCATGGTTATTGCCCTGCAAAACGTTACGCATGTGTTCCTGATGATTAAACTCATAATTACCCTCCTCCGTACCAAACAGTTCTGTGAAAGCAGCTAAACTACAATGTAGCTTGGAGTTTGCTGTGAGGTAATCGCAAGACAATCAATGAATGCAGACGTATGTCAATCAAATCGCTTTGGTGCTGTACTGGGCTCGATGCGACTCGTACTACCCTTGAAACAGGTACAAAAATCTGGGAACTGATAGGCAGAGCTGTGGCAAATTTGCCAATTGAAAATGAATCTGGCCAAGGTGGACAGGAATTGTACCAGTTAGAGGCAGTTTAGTGGAAAAGTGCCATAAAACTTGAGGACTGGAGCTGAACTCCACTATTCTATGGTACTGTGGGGATCAGACAGGAAATTAAAAAAAAGCCAGGATGACTATTTTTGATGAATTCAGGTTGAGAAAAGAAAATGAAGCAAGGACACACAACCAAAGCATAGCATGACTACTCACAAGAAGGGGTTTGGTTGCATGGGGCTATCAGGCACTATGCTTAGATAATACAATATGTGGTCCAACTGAGGAGATAAAATGTTCATACCAGAAAACTTAGTTGTAGTTCACTGTTCTAACCCATTGTCTCAGGATCTTGCAGAGTGTAGCCTTCTGAAACATTATTTGTCATGCTTTCTTTAATTTTTTCATGCTTATCCCCTCTGAATTGCCAACCTGCCAAAGTTTCCCTCTTTTCTAATGTATGTATTTTTCTCTTTCCTCCTCAGTAGTCTCCCCACAACTGCCTCGACAAAGCAGGAATACATCTCTGCAGGCTACATCTTCTTTTCATCTCCTCCCTGCCTAGTTACACCCACAGTTTCTTATCCAAAATCCACCAATGTTGCTCCTTACACTTCTTTATTACTAAACCTCAGGCGCTGGATGAAGAAATCACAAAGCGATTTGCTATCACTTTGTGATAGCTAATGAAAGTAACTGATTTGTCAACCAGTTACTTTCAACAAAATGTTCTTTTTTTACGCAACAAGGCTCAATTAAGCTTATGGATGCTTAAGGGGTCATGTGGCTCTCCATCTTAAATTGTTAAATCTTTATTTTCTCTGCCAGCACCAGAAAGTCTAGTATTATTTGTTTTATCATGGAATGAAAATTAAACACCAGTGGTCTTTAGTCATTTATGAATTAAATATTTGCACACTTCTCTATATCACTTTTATGTTGATTTGGTTTTCTTGCAAAAGTCTGCTAATCAAATGTATAGGATATTTTTGTACAGTGCTGACTATGTTTCAATATGTTTTAGAGATGAGATATATTTAGTGAACACTGATTTATTGCTTTAGGATCAGAATGCCTTTTCAAAGGGTAGGAATCTGCTTCGGCAGACTTTCAGAGGGCACATAAAACATAAATGAGAGTAGACCAACACACATCTTTGCTGGCAAACACAAAAACAGCATCTGGAAGTTCAGAAAAGGTCATTGGGAAAAGCCTGCACCTTACGCACCTGGATTATCAATACATTTCTCAATGGCAATTGAAGCTCATAACATCAACACATCAGCAATAACCTCAGAAGGTATCCTGGTCTCTAACTATAAACACAGTCATTTCTGGCATCACTGATACACACAGATACACACACACTGCAGTCCTCATATGCAGCAGAGAAGACCCAGATGTTTTATTTACTGCTCCTTGTAAATGATACAAGGCTGCACCTCATGGAAAGCATAACACCAGCTCACTCTCAGGATTGAATTTTGTGAAATCCTGATTGTCAAAACTGACCTGATGATGACTGACTAAACGGGTATGTTTCAGTTTAGAACACATTGTTGGAAAGCTTCTTACAACAAAAGCATTCACTTGTTTTGTCTTAAATAAATATGAAGGTTAGTCACATAAAGAAGCTGTGCAAAAAAAATAAATAAATAAATAAAAACAGGCCACAAAAGTTATTTATGAAAAAAAAAAAACATCACTTAAAGATAGAGTTTTTGCAGCGCGACTGAGAAATGTCTAATTTGGATGCATAAAGGAGGCTTCAATCTGCAAAGTATAATAGATAATATTGCTGCAGCAACACCAATAGAAGTATTTCCTACCTAAATTAAGTAATTTATATTCAAGGAAATATTCAGTAGAAGCTAGTAAGTGCCATTAGTCATCACAAACCTCAAAAGCAGGTGCTAATGCTGAAACTTTTTTCCCTTCCCTTCAACATCTCAAATATGCCTCCTTCTAATCTGCATGTTTATATATTTACGGTTTGGTTAGTGTGCTTTAGATTCATCAGGAAGCTTAGTGTCGCCACTGTGGAATAGTGACAGCCTGAGGAAAGCCGGAAGAAAGCATGACAGGGAAAGAAACAAAGACACTGATTCAGAGAAAGGCAGACAGACCGTGAGAGAGAATGCATAAAAGTTTAGATTGGTTTTATCAAGCATCTGGGTTTCTCCAGCAAACACACACATGCAAACAAGAAAATAGAAACAGATGGATCTCAGCGAAACATTTTCAACTATTAAGAGGAACAGACAAAATTCATTTTCATATTTGAAAATTCAAAGTATCTCACACAAAGATAGCTGGCCAAACAAACAAGCAACTAAAGACACACAGGCAGAATGACATAAAAATGAGAGGGTGTATATATTAATTTTTCAGAAGAGGAAATGCATCTCCCTCCATGTCTTAATCTCTGAGCTCCATCGAATGTCCTCTAGCCACTCTCCCCTCACTTCCTGCCTCACTTAACACATCTATTTGACCCCAGTGAAAGGCATGAAGCTCAGACAGATAAGCTGTGTCCCTGAGATTATGCTCTGCTTCTGTGTGAGCCTCCATTTCTTGGATTGTGTGTTCATGTGAATTCATTGTGTGAACGTGGATGGTCTCTAACCTGGGACACACATCTCTCCTGTAAAACTCTGTTGTTCATGCATGAAACAATGAGATGGTAGATCAAATTTTGAAAAAATAAATAAATAAAAAAAAGCCAGAGTGCAAGGCAAGAAGTACAGAATTGATAGAGTTTTTGTTAACAATTATCTTAAATAACATCTTTAAGTAGTATTTTCATAATTTAACATGTCTATGTATACACAGTACACAGCGGATTTTTAGTCGCAAACAAGATTAAGATTACAAAAATGTCTTTCAAAGAAGAGGGACAGTGCTAAATATTATAGTTCAGAAATTATTTTTTCTCCATAAGCTGACTTGGTTCTACAAATAGTGCAATAAATGAGCTAAGAATGAAGCCGTGCAGTGTGAAGGATTTTTTGTAACAATGATTTTAAATGAGCCGCCTCTCAGAATGGTGAAGGTGTAAACATTCTGACTGATCCAGACTGATTCTCTATTTAGCTTTACTGGGTGGGGATAACCGTCAAAAATCTGCCTGGTTGATTAACTTTTGAAATCAAATTATGATGACATCTATCAAAGCATAACTCTGTCCACAACAATCTGACAAAACACAACTGCAGGATTCAGCTAAAATACAGAATTTACACAAGTTGGAATTTGTAAATGTTTTACTTAATACAACAACTTGTGTTGTGCTTAATACAGATCTTAATGCATCACCAACCAATTCTTCCAATTTCATTCTGAAAATTATGTCTGCGAACAGCGTAATGTCAGGTAAGAAGGAGCATCTAAGACATAGTGAAACGAATCAACAGCCAGACAAGAATAACAGAGCACTCAGTCAGAGATGTTACATCAAAACAGCAATGATGTCTTCATGAATTGAAACAGTTCTAGATCAAGGAGTAGCCATAAGAAAGAGATGTTAAATGTCTCCCTAGTCACACTTAAAAAGATGGATGTCAGATATGGGCTATCAAAATGTTTCAGCTTTTGTGAAACCTTCAGTTTAGGTAATAATCTGACAAAAGGATGAAGCCATTTTTAAAAACACAGGAAGCTCAGGGCTGCTGCCTTGGCTTTGGCTGACAGACAGAGAGGTCTTTGCATCTTCGAGAACATAGTCCTGACAAATGTTAAGCAAAATTGGTTTTAAGCGCAAAGCACTTTGAACTGCCTTGTGGCTGAAATGTGCTACAGAAATAAACTTGACTTGAAACTGACTATGAAACTTAGAAAACAAAGGTCAAACATGTCAGACTTTGTCACAATATTTTCCCAAAGTCACCTTGAAAAAGAAATGTGACTACCGATTAAAAGGTCAGTTATTTTACTTGATTTCAAAAGTAACCGAGTTAGATTACAAGTTGGTATATTCGTTACATTCAGCAGCTCCACACAACCCTTTCCCCCAATTTAAAAATAATAATTGGTATTGCCAATGCTCATTTAATGTCACATGTCACAGTTTTTAAGAGAAACTGTGACATGTAGATGGGAACCAAATCTTCAGGATCTGTTCACTTCAAAGTGGTGTTCGACCGATCCATTATTGAAAATGTTCATTTTTGTAAGAACACGCTATTATTATGCCTAATATAGTTTTGTATTAATTTAGAGAAACTTGTTTCTATAAATAACATTCAAAAAAATAGAATCCTGGATGCGTATATGATGGAGCATGCATGCACTGAGTGTACAATAGGATGTGAGATACAGTAAACAGTTTCATGACTGCAGAAATGATATGGTTTGCTCCCTTTCCAGCTTTAATTGCTGGTGTGTGAGAGGAATATTGACATGTGGTCATCTGGTCTCCAACAATCTACCAAAGCAAATTTACCAAATGTTTAACTGATATGTTTCCTGATTTGGTTGTTTGCACAAATAAATTAACAGAATCTGTGTATTTATTTTAAACTAATCTGAAAATCAAATCAGATTATTAGCTGCTAGTGCTGTTGCTTATTGACTCGTCTTTCAGAGATTCTTTGTAAATATCATGCCTGGAAAATCAGCTTTCTTACTTTGCAGAAATTGTTTTTGTCTATTTGTTTTGCATCTATCATTTTAACTAGCTTCCCTTAAGCCTCACTTGTCATTCTGTCTCTTCTTTCACACTCCATCAGTATTAAGCAGTTCAAACTGAGTGGGTGTAATCTAACGACAAAAAAAACAAACTATTTTGCATAATCTTGCAAACAACAATGACCCCATACCTCCATGTCGTTCTTGCCTTAAGGAATGACAGAAAGCAGTGTTTTATTTATTTATTTATTTTTTTTATGGCTGATCGGTATGGGATACCAAATACTCTGTAAGATTCAATATGTACGCAGACTCAACAGATGTGCTAGTTATCTAATCCTTTACTAGACTACTTGAGCTCATGCCTTTACAGATGGCCTCTGAACTCTGCACAATTTCTCACAACAGTTACATACAATAAATCCTAACAATTCAGTATGTAGCATTTCACTACAGTTGCTCTCTTGGAAATATTAACAAGGTAAAATATTTGTTCAGCAGTATAGAATCAATATTTATGAGATTCTGTTTTATAGTGTATAATTGTGACAATTTTACTAATTTATAATTTTTTTTGTGGTTCAACATCCCTATTCTGATTATGACTGATAAAGATTATGCACAATGAAACAAACAGAATTATTATTCTAAACTTTGCTGGTCATTTCACCCCTTCAACCATTTCATACTTTCGCACTTTTGGTTGTTTGATAACCACGTTTTTGAGGCATTAGAAAGAAGCTACTTGCCAAGAACAGCAATCTTCTATAATTTGGGAGATATGATATCTTTGGGCACACTGAATAATACACCCAAAGATTTCAGATGATGATATGCTTGCGTCTGTGGGCATATGAATACGAACGTGTACACACATTTGCAAATTCATGCACATAAATTATTTGAAGATTGGGTGCTGTTCTATTTTGCCTTTAAAAAAATGCTCAAATTCACTAAAACAAAAATAGAGACCTACACACCTGAATACTGGGCTGTACAATGTGTGGCTAGTGGAGGAGCATTGATGTAAGCATTTGTAAGATCCAAAACACCAGGGACAAAGGTTGCAATGAAGGTGTGCAGATTAAAGCACAGACATGAAAGTGAAATTTGCAATGCATCATGTTAGACTCACCAGTGAAATGATTTTGAGAAGGGGACAAAAGGAGGATTTACATTCAGAGGCGAGAAAATCTTGGCAGGCATTGGTTACCTATGTTGAGGGGCTTGCGAAGAGGTGGGGCTTCTATTGATGAGCAAAGTCTAAGAAAGACGAGTGTGGGTGCAGGATTGAGATCCTGTGGGGATGCTCTGTCTACGGCAGCGATATGGGGCTCAGACAGCGGATTAGTGTTTCTGCTCCATAATCAATTTGCTGTCTGGATCCCACTGCACACAACCCTAACCATCCATTCATCTCTTGATCCTCCAAAATCTCTCTTTCTTCTGTTTATTTTCCCAATACCGGTTAGATTCGCCTTTTTGTTTACTTCACCCTCAAATTGTCAGAAAACTCTGTATTTCTCAACAAACATCAATGTGACCAGAATATACCTTTCAGGTTCCATTTTTATCCAAGTTCAAGTCCAAGTTCAGGGCTTTTCTTTGGTTAGCAACTTATTCAAAAAGTGTCACATGTCACAGCTACTAAGGATTATTCAGGGGTCTGCAGCTTGGTGCAAAATGGTTTGATTTGGATTAATAATAGTGTGTGTGCGTGTGTGTGTGTGTGTTTGTACAGATGTAGAATTCAACCTTTTCTAAGGGCAAACCATTAGTTACATCTCACCCTCGGGTCGAAGCTGGCTGCCATCTGC
Organism: Alfaro cultratus; assembly: GCA_903066825.1. Taxonomy (NCBI): domain Eukaryota; kingdom Metazoa; phylum Chordata; class Actinopteri; order Cyprinodontiformes; family Poeciliidae; genus Alfaro; species Alfaro cultratus. The sequence goes on along the minus strand of CAEFZX010018688.1, from coordinate 29,602 downwards.
TCCCGTGCTTAGGGGTCATAATACAGGCTGACCAATCAATACCATATTACATGTTGGAACCACGCTGCACCACTGGTCACGACTTTCCTAGGTTATTAAAATCAAGGCACATTAAAGTCCATAGAGAGGAAATAAGGAACATTTCCCCACAAGGAAGCAGCGAGACCACAAAAATGTCAAGTCAAAAATCCAATTTCTATTTTCTAGGAAAAAGCATATTGCCCATCAAAAAGTATATTTTACCATAAATAGGTAGTTTTCACTTCGAAGTCCAGAAGACAATAGAGTTTTTTTTCTTTAACAACAGATGGTCTAACATTTCCTTAAGGCCTTTTTTTCTTGTGAATGTGTGTTATCTGGAGCAGTTTCGGATGAAAGCCCATAAAGAAATCTAATTGGGTAAAAACCTTTACCTTCTTTACTTGGACTATAAACTCTGCTGTCAGAGTTTATGCTCCAAGTAAAGAAGGCAAAGGCTTTACATTCCCTGATCAATGACCATGAGAACTGTAAAGGGATCTCTATTTCAGATTGCTTTACATGTAAAAAACACGAAATACTCCTCAGTATTACCATAAATAGTTTTCACTTTGAAATCTACCTACCATAAATAGGTAATTGTTATTATAAGTAGTTATGTTATAAAAGTAGTTTTATGTTATAAAGGACACATTTAACATACAATGTCCTGCCAAAATATACAAAACCCAAGAAATGCTTTCACATTAGCAAAATCTTCAATTGCTGGTATTCTAAGAGTGGATACAAATGTCTGGATTTGTGCCTAGAAGTCACATCCCTATAAGTGGAGGGAGATATTATAGTTTACACAATTATGTTCATTTGGATTATGTCCCCGTTTTAAATATAATTGTTCTGTTGGAGAAATAATTTTAGCCAACTTTCAAGTCTTTCACAGTCTATAACAATTGTTTTTCAGAGTTGCCATGTATTTTGCTTGATCCATATTTTCATCAATGGTTTAGCTTTATAGCCATGCTTGCATATCACACTTTTCAGTTTTTTTATTTGTAAAAAAATTTTTTAAATCATGCATCACACTTTGTGTTTGTCTTTCACATAAAATTCCAATTAAATATATGTATGTTTGTGGTTGCATTGTAACAAAATATGGAACAGTTCAAGGGGTATGAATACTTTTGAAAGTCATTGCATCTAAGGGTCAGTGTAAAGGGGGTTGAATGCAAATGTGTGTCACACATTAAAGATTAATATTTGTAAATAATTTCATTGTAAATAGTTTTCATTCCACTTCACAATTACACACTACAAAAAAAAAAAAACAACAACATTTTTTCCTTTAGTTGTAGTCACACAGTATGTGAATATATTCACAGTGCATTAATACTTTTGCAAGGTACCGGGGAAAGAAAGGCAGACACTAAACACATGAAGCACCTGCTGAGCTGCAAAAACAGATTTATGAAAGAAACAAAAACGAAAAAAGCAAGAAGAAGAAGAAGAAAAAGGTGTTAAGAATGTGAAGAAACAAAGACTCTTCCCTGGTAGTTACACAACAGCTTCTTGCATGTACACAATACAACTTCACATAAGTCAAATTTCTGCCTGCCAGCCACTGTTTCGCAGCCCTTTCATCTGATCGGGCAGATTGTCACCACTACTGCACAATTGTGACTTGCATGTGATCAGAACGGTTTGGGGGTGAGGCAGGCCTGATGTGACTCCAGGGAGTTTGTCAGATGTTTGGAGGCAGAGCTGGCAGGTGGGATTGTTTGAGGAGGCGTAAAAAAATGTGTGTTTCTCTGGGTTGTGTTATGCAACAGGAATACTAGTCAGTTTCATGGTGAAAGTTGCATCAAAAACTCCAACACACAGGGGGCCACTTTCTGCAACACCTACTATTGTGCCATAAGAAAGTGAGTATGAATCACACTAGCATTCTTACCTTGGCCTGGCTTCAATGTCGTGCTGAAAACAATGAGAAGAAAAGAAAGAAAGGGAGGGGGAGGGACAGTGAGACATAAAAGATTATTGCATGTGTTGGAATCAACAAAACAATTTTATAAAGCCAAATAGCACAAGTTATATTGACATCTGGTGTGCCTTTAATTCAGACCAATTAATTTCCACTTTCAGTCACCACTTGTGCTCATGTATATTCATGAGGTTTTATAGGAACTATCTGGAGCAAAGCACCAGTAAGCTGCAGAAATTATTCATGGGCTAGCTATTACTTTTTCTTTGAGTGGGAAAGTATTTTATAATTTTCATTTTTTTAACCGTCACCTTATACGTATTTAAGACTGGCATGTTTTTTTTTATGAAAGAAAAGTGGCTTATTACAATGTAACAATGATGTTTTACCTTTTTACCATCATCATGAGTAAACATTGGAAAAAAAAAAAAAAAAAAAAAACATCTCTCATTGCAATCTCAATAAAGAAAAGATCAATGCAATAAAGAAGCGTGATAGCTACATTGATTTATCTCCACTTCTTCCATTAATCATTTACATTTACTCTGGATGCAAGCACCCCTGCCAATAAAACCCAACAAGCTGAAAATTCTGGCACTTTGACACTATTGTAAGACCCTTTGCAACTATAAGTGCGGAGAAACAGATTAATATATCTTAATTACCTATTTTCTGTGTTATTCAATAGGTTTAAATGAGCTGGGTCACTGGGAATAGCCATGAAAAGGACAATCAAGGCTAAAGAGTCAGCAGTCAAACAATTCAGTCTGAGTGTGCTCTTTCAGTGGCTGAGACAAGTAAAACCAGCCTTGAATATATTAGTAGTTCGGTTCTAAATATTCATTAAGTAGAAAAAATGTGCATCATCAGAAAAGTCAGAAGACTAACAAAACACACACGGAGTTTTCCCTTTTTTGGCAACCTGGCCAGCTTGAAAAAGTGTTGAGTGTTTAGATTCCTGGACATAATTACATTTGGAAGGAGCTGCATTTTTATTTTATTATTTTTATTTATATTATTTAAAGGTTTATATAAATCCCTGTAAACCTGAGAAGCAGAGGCACTACATGCAACAGTATCAAGTATGAAGCTACAAATTCACTGCTTACATGTGTTCAGATCTTTTTTTAGAGCGAATCTTCACTTAATGTATTCAAATCATATGCATGCACATTTTAAGCAGCAAATATCTTACCATGGATTTAAAAGTCAGACATTACTTATTGCCCAGTGGCATGGCATGGTCGGGTGCTTTCTGTATAGTCATCAATGAAGACTCTAGTGAGCACATACAATGTTTGTACAAATGTAGCCTTTGGCACTTTTTAATAAAAACATGTTGAGACAGAGTTTTAATAATGGCTGAAGACAGACTGAGACAAACATATTCTGTCTCTGGTTTCTACAAATTTGTACATTTTCATATGCATGCTGACCTTTATTGTAAATTTATGTTCAGTGGTATATTATAATGATATATTTGTTCAACCTAAAGCAGGATTGGCTGCTGTAATTATGTTACTTATTTTCTGTTAGACTGTTAAACAGAAGACATTTGTGAGGTGATATATGTTTTACATTACAGTTGATAGATTCAGCAAGTCGGTCAACTGATGTCAGCAATATTTGAGCCTAATATGTAAACATTTCTGGCTTCAGAACAAGCACTTCAATGAGACAAAAGCACCTTCTGTCTTGGAGACAATCATTCTGAAAAGTAAAAAAACTGACAAATCAAATTACAACACAAATAATTAAAATGCTAATTAATCTGTGCAATCCTTCACAAATTAAAAAAAATAAAAATCTCATCCCTACTAAAGTTAGCTTTCTATTGCTAACTTTAGTAATAATAAATACAGGAGGACAAACAGGAGAAGCTCTGGAACTCTCAATTAGGGCCACTAATGAACCTGGCCCACCATGGATTCACCTCTCAGTGAAAAAGCAATTTGCATATCAGCTATTACCATTACTACAGCCTTTTCAGCCATGCATAGCATCTCCAGGGAACCCTCACGCCTCCTGTCTTAACTGGGGTGACTAAAATGTAGTGAGTGACAAATGGACCAGCGGGATTTTTTTAATTTGGCAACTATAAGTACTAAAAGCCCTCTGCAATTTTGAAACGAGACATGCGGGAGTGAGGTGCTTAAGAATTTGATGAGTGTGAGGACATGACTTGCTCTTCTGCCAAAGCTCACATCTTCCAAAAGCTCTATGCTATATAAAACAGCTATGCAGACATTGGGATTTAAATGGCTCTTTGGCATGAAAAGAAAATTTTAGGGCATACTTAATGATTTTACAACTTTTCATTACAACTTTTCATTTTCAAATGTGTCCAGGCTTATAGTTTATGACAGCTCTATTCATTTCCAGGGTCCCAATTGAGAAAAATGTAAAGGCACATGAAAGAAAAGCAGCTGAGAAAGCATCAGAAAGAGGATGAGGAGTGAGGATTCCAAAATTTTACATAAACACACAACGCCCCACAAAAGACAGAAGCAATGAAGGAAAAAATTGTAGCTAAAATGTAGTTTATGAAGTAAAGAGTTTTATGGTGATTCATAAAGTAAGCAGAAGGAAGTCAGGAGAAATGCAGTCGTTTAAAAATCTAACAAACCTGCATCCTCCCTGTAATTCACTTCAGTGGCAATGATTAGGAACAATGTGACAGATCTGGTTCTGACCAACAACTGTCTCACCAGAATAGTGTCATATTTGCGAGCCATGCAGTGATAGTATCATCTTTCTTCACATAATACATCTGTGTCTTACTTGTGATGCTTTACCTGGACAACAGTAATGTAGCTATCAAAATGTTATTCTGTGGATACTGCCATGTCTCTCAAGCTCTGTAAGTTTTTAAACTTAGTTTCCCCAAAACGTTTTTTAGGCACCAAATAAAATAAATAAATAAATAAATAAAAATAAAAATCACTTCATGCTAATGCCACACTTTTGGGGGATGGAAAGAAAGTTAAAACAAATATTTAGGTAGCAGGTGAAGTTAACATTCTTAATCATTTGTCTTACAGTGGACATGTAAAAATAAAAAAAACACATGAACCATATTGGCCATTTACTCTCTACTTATCACTTTCATGCAGCGGCATAAACTATGCAGTGCCCTCAACTTTGTCATATTAAATGATCCACTAGGGAAGCAACATTATCATCTATAGATGGTGGAGCCTTATTGCTTTAGAGTCACGCAAAACAACATTTGTTTTAAAAAGGTAAGCTCTTATCCACTTTGAAAACCATTAGATTGCCATTTATTTGTCTAATCCTTTCCCATATTAACGGCTCTAAAACATGATATTTGCTCTTTAAACAAAGAAAGACACAATAGAAGGACTGCGATAAAATTGCTTATATGTTTGTGGCTCTTTCTGGCATTTTCCTTAAGAAATGACATGCATAATGTGATTGGAATTATAGCGGTTCACTCTGCGCCTGCAAGGATTTCCACTTTTTTAATCAAAACCACCCCAGGTACTGTCACTGAAGCCATCAGGGTTTTTATTTTTGCACAGAAGAGAACTGATTTTTACCATTAGCTGCATTCTGTGACTGAAATACAGGAGATAAACATAATTCATCAGCTGTTTCTGCATTCAGTCACCATCATTAAACCTTAGCAAACCTGAGATGCTGAAAGCAATGCATGTTTATGTCATCACCCGCTCTCCATGCGTTTGAAAAATTATTTGATGTGCTTTCGAGGCGTGCTTTGTATTTGATTCTGTTCCCCATCATTCTTGCACAGTTTAATCGTATGTGTTTTATCTTTTTGAAGAATACTGGCTAATCTGACATTTCCATTCTAAAGGCTTATTTCTGGTTTACAGTTTGTGGAGAAGCCTCTGTTTGCTCACTTGAAGTCTTCTCTGGAGAGTGTCCTTCACTTTGCCAGATGCTAAGGAGTGTATTTTTGTCTCTCTATAATAAAAAGAATCCTGTGATCATCTGTCACTGTTCTGTGGATGTCCAAGCCTTTGTATGTCTTCCAAGTTTTTTTGTTTTTTTTTCAGAAAGTACAAAACTATTGATTTGACCATTTCTAATGTCTCTCCAATGGATCTGTTCTTCTTCTGAAGCCTAAAAATAGCTTATTTTCTACACTGAGTTCAGTTGACAATTGACTGTAACTCTAATGCCACAATATTAGTCAGCTTCAAAACATTAGCTAGTTTTGTTGTTTGTTTTAGTAGCCAATACATAACTGTTGGTATAGAAATATTAGGATATCTGCAAATGTCAACATAAAACTGAACTAAATTAAACCCCTACAACACAAATTCTGCCAGTTTTAATATTTTTATGCAACTATCTCTTATGTATGTGTTTATAAATATGTATAATATCTAGAATAAATAACTGAGCTAGTTTGACCTTTCAAGGGAACAAATATGTGTATCGCTGCAGCTTCTACACTAACAAAATAAAAAAATAAAAAAATAAGACCTTGGATCATTGCTTAATGGCTAGATTCTAGCCATTATAATGACCAATACAAAACTGGAATTAACTGAAATTAGATTTTACAAAATTGAAGCATGCTGAATGTTAGGTTATGAGGGATTCTGTAATACTTATACATCTTGAAAATTCTACAGTAACTGTGCTTTGTAGTATTGAGTAAGATCACAAAAACAATGAGAGTGAATAAGAGAGGAAGATCTTCTCACCAGTAATCTGTGGACTGGTCCAGGCTTCGCTGCCAGGACCTCTGCCACCGCTGCAGGACCTACTGCCTGAGCCTCAGCCTGTTCCAACAGGCACAGCTGGTGTGTGATGTTATCCATCTCCTCCTGCAGCTTTTCGGTTTCAAGGGTGATCTCAGCAATTTTCTCTGCAGCCGATGCTGTAAGGAAAGCTTCTTTGAGGTCTACCAGGTGAAGGGTCCGCCTCTCCTCCAGTCGAACCAACCTGCGGAGCTCATCAAACTGGCCGCTGACATATTCTTCCAGTTCCTCTGTAGACATCTAGTAGAAAATATGATAGAGAGGAGGAAATAAAAACAAACAAAAGTATCACAACCCCAAACTTTAATGTATGTTATTACAATTTTACAATATAAACAAACAAAAGAAAGAATTCCCACAGCATGATGGTGCCACCAGCAAGTTTGACAATGATGTTATGGACACACAGTATTAGAATTTGTCCACTTTGTATTTTGCATGTAAGTTAAAGAGTAACATTTGGGCTTTATCTGATCAGATCATCTTCATCAGGTTGGTTGTATCCCCTAAATAGATAATCTGCAAACAAGATGTCTTATGCAATTCTGTTTTTGTGACTTTAATGTAAATAATTTACAAGATGTAGGGGTATATGAATAGTTTTCAAGGCACTCCGAGTCAGTGACTGATTGAGGAATACTGTAGTGGAACATAGCAAAATAAGAGATCAAAGAAAGCGAGAAAAAACAATGTCTTTGTCTTTTTCAAAAAAAAATAAATTCTACACGTCAACAGGTTTCTTTCATGCAGGAACTATTTGTTAGCAAGACACAGAATCACTGGGGCAAACTCCTTGAATCCCATAAGTAAACAGAGAACTAAGATGCTTATTTTACAACAGAAACCATCTGTTTTGCTTTCAAGATGGTTGACTTGCTCCCCGAGAAACCTTTTTAATTTCTCACCGAGCTCTCCGCTGAGACTCTTTAGATTCGACTCATTACATTAAAGCACCTCAATAAGCAGACTCCTCCTTGAAGTCCTTCCTACTGAAATGACTCCACCTTAAAATAAAAGAGAGGCTGTCATGGCGTAAAATATTCCAAGCTCCCTCTCTTCTCTTTAATATGTTCTAATTGTTTCAATCTGCAAACATCAGCTGCTCTATCTCCCTTTTTCCCTGGAGCTGAATTTAACTCTCTTTCTCTCTATTCACTCGGCCTTGTTTCCTTCAGCCTCCCTCTCTTCAGTGAAGCAAAGAATCATTGTCTTCACAAAGTCTGGCAGAGTGAATGCCCCCAAGGGCCCAAAGTTTTATTATGCATTTGCCATTTCTTCACAAGCAATCAGATTCTCCAAATTGCCCATTAAACCAAGCGCAATAGGTAACACTTTTAAATTACTCTTTCTATGAGGACAGAAAAACATGTTCATCATTCATTCTGAATAAGACAGAAAGAGAGAGTTAACATCCAATAGGAGAGCAATGAGTTTTTCTCTGTCAGCCCCAAAGAAATTAACAACCTGAATATATGTTTGAGAGATGAGGAACAAAAGCCAAGAAATTAGGTTGGACAACGCTTCAATGCTTGTCTGGACTTGTTAAATGCATCTCTAACTCTGAAAGACTGGAGAGGCAGCCATAAGATTTAAAGTTATACCATTCTTGTTAATCACAACCACTCGGGTATAATACAGTTAATGAAATTAACAAAATACAAGGGTTAATTTTAATAAAAATAGCAGCTGCAGGCTCTCTGAGAGTACAGTATATACTAATAATTTACATGACATTTACTACTAGAATTTTGTATTGGAACAGCTGCTGTTAGTTTGTCACTTTCAAACACCTTCTGTTAGCTTATTATATCAGCAAAACTCTTTTTTCAAGCTTAATTTGTATGCAAAACAGTAAGTATAGGAAGTTTTGAATTTAAGCAGGATCTAACACAGAATGGTTCAAAAATAAAATATCCATTGAACTCCTTCTTATTGATGTCGGCGGTTTGAGAAGAATGAACAAACTAGTTTGAGAGAAAATCCATCACTAAGTCATACACTTACTTGTTACAACCAAGGTATGAGGAATACAATCTCTAAATAAATCACATCTTGAATCAGATGGGCTAAAAACGCAGAACACACTGGGAGTGGCGCTCTTGCCAACTGAGAAAGGAAAGATGAGGTTACAATTAACAAGGTTCACCAAAATTTTATGATAATGGACTGGACAACATTGCTTGCTTAGAATCACTTTACTCTACTCCAGTGGCCTACACAGTCACCAGATCTCAGTCCAATAGAGAAACTTTAGGATGTGGTGTAATTGGATCTCTCCGCTGAGACTGGATCTGCTATTCCCAAATGTGCAGCAAGTATGTAATTCTCATGTCAATAAAAATGTCAGAGGAATGTTTCCAACATCTTAATGAATCAATTTCATCAAGAATTAAGAAAGATCTGAGGGAAAAAAGGGTCCAATCTGCTACTAGCAAGGTACGCCCAATAACGAGGTAAGTGGGAATATAGTTAGAGCAGGGATGCCCAAGTTAATTCCTTGAGAGCAACCATCTAGTAATTTTTTTGATACCGGGCTTCTGCAGGGCTGAAGGGTTGCCGGTGAAGGAATTCAGCTATTTGATTTAGGTGCATTGGAGCAAGAAAGCACCTAAAAGTTGCAGGATAATAGCTCTCAAAAACTGGACTTGAGCATCATCTACTAAATGATATTTTGATTTCAGATGTTTTATGCTAATGATACTACTAAAGATATTTTGTGGAGCCGTAAAGTCTCAGTACATCCAAGTAGTTTACCATAAGTTGTGGAAGTAAATTAGTGTTTCATCGTCCTACAAACAATACATAAGACATAAGACATAAGAAACTTTATTGTCATTCACATCACATGTGATACATGGGGTGGAACGAAATTGGGTACCCAAGGTCCCCGGTTAAACCCCACAACAATACAAGAATAGAGAAACTTGTCTCAGAGCAGGACATGTGTAAACTGTATATTATAACAAATTTTCAACCAATTGAATATATCAGTCCTCTAATCACGGTCTGACTGTTTTGGTAAAATAATGAATTTTAAATCCTGTCCATTGTCTATGAAATCCTAAAAGGTCTTTGGGAGAAATCCATCTCAAAGTTACTTGTGAGGTATGAACAAAAAATGCATCCAGAGGATCAAATATAAACTAGAAGGGGCAGAGGTAATTTAAGTGCTTCTCAAACTTGGATTAAACTACCCAAATGCAAACAATATAATATAAAACAGCTCAACTGAAAAGTTACAGAACACAGAATCTGTGGTCAGGCTGTGAGTAAAAGTTTATGAGGGTAATGCAGTGGGAATGCTTGTGTTTCGAATTGCAATCTTAAGTCACTGCACAAAAGGGAGATTTGGCTGGCAAGAGGGGACTTCTAAATCCATCAATAAGCTGCTGGTAGATTAGGCCTCTAAACTCTTACACCCACGCAACAATTCCTCTGACTCCCCTCCACTGTATACAATATATTTACTTTATTAACATTATATTCTAGCTGGAGACTTGGTGATCATATTCTGTTCTTCAGATTTGTTCCAAATATAACAATATTTGTAAAATATTTCTCAATTTCAGATATGTAAATGAATGTAACCATGAAGAGTTATCTTGATAGCTACCAAGTGTGAATACATTTGAAATGGAAAAAAATATATACATGTGCCTTTTAACGTTAAGGTAAAAGCAAGAAGTCAGACTTTAGTTGCTGAACACTTGGGCAGTTGGAATCTGGGATCCGTTTACAGCTATTATGGACGTATGGACTCACCAGTGGATGAAGAAGATGGAGGAAATTTCCAGAGTTATAACTGCCATTTCACATTGACTGGTCTTTACTGACTCTAATTAACATGTTCTATGTAAACGTATGCTGAAGACTGTCTTAATACGACTACTATTCGTTAATAATGTGTTGTTGAGAAAACAATAAAACACTTAAATGAAAATTTGGCTTTAACAAGAGGTGTAGCATTTCCAACAGTAAGCATTAAATGCTTTTATTTATTAGGAAATTTAATTTTCATATACAAACTACTCATAGTAATTTGTGTTGAGACATTTAAAAAAAATTATATGCTTTTAGTACAATCTCTCAACTCAAATAGGGCTCTAACACAAAACTTCCCATCCTGTCTATCAAGATTTACACGTGTACCATTACAGCATGTCGCAGGACCTACAGAAAGCCCTCTGCTCTTTAAGCGAGTCCACATGGTCAGCATGACGGATGTACACTGTGGTCTTGGATGTTTGTGTTTGTGGAGTTTGCCAACAGACCTTTTGCTCTGGAAAGAAAAAAAAAATAACTGGCCGCAAGGAAAGAGCATTCATGCATGCTAATTTTCATTAGCGTTGTTGCAAGCTGAGGCCACAAAATGAGGCCTCAGGAGGAACAGCAGCACAATGCTTACGCAGGGAGGATTGCTGTAAGGACGCAAGAGGAGCAAGTGAGTACAAGCCCTGGCAGGACATCAGGCTGATTGTTTAGGAAAGTGGGGACATGACAAAAAGGGGAAAATGAAGATTTATTTTATGCTCTTGCTGTGGACATGTATGTGGCAAAGTAAACAACTTCAAAGTTAAGAAGAAGCAGAACTACTGGAATTCAAAAAAGAGCAGTATGAAAATAATACTACTTATGTTTCTTTTGGCATAAAATACAAGGAGCCTCATGAAAGTAGCCTCAGCTTTCAAAGTCACATGTTTCACATTGTTTCAAAGAAACAAAGCTTTAGAAATTTAAGATAAATATCCACTTTTTTTAAGGTTTATTTAAAACATTCCATATGTAAATTAAATACACTAAAAAGCTTGGGCACAGAATGCCTGTTTTAATGTTTTTTTACAAAATATTAAATTGCTTGTGGGGGAAATTTGCAAAGTGAGAGTTTATTTAAAATCTTTGGTCTTCCAAAATCACAGCCAACGGTGCTGCTTATTCAGTCTTCCTTTTGGTGTGATGTCTTTTTAAAAAGGCCTAAAAAGCATTAATAATTCATTAGGAGTAAATGGTTTTGAACTGTCCTTGCCCTTGGCAATAGTGGACGTGTTCCAACACAGCAGTGCACTCTTACTTTCACACTCTTATCTCCCCTCAGAATAAAATTTTCCAATTTCGCTTCTTACAAAACAAAGCAATAAATATAGTGTTTATCTGAAAAACAATAGCTCTGACACAATCACAGATGTCATCTATATCTAAGAAAGAAAGAAAAATAAGATAGCACGAGATCTTATAATAGTTTCAATACTCTGCAACTTTTTTATTGCTTTTGAGTGAAGCAATGTCAGCCAAGGAACCTTCCTGGTAATGCCATAAAGTAACTGAATTAAAATGCCAAGATAGAATAAAAGTGACAGCCTTAAATAGCGATTGGATTGGATAGAAAGAACAGAACAAAGATAAAGGATAGGGAAAAATATATTTTTTTTATTCCTCCACTCCCTGCCTCTCAGCCTTGTGTCTCTAAGACAGCTTTAATGTGTTTGCTTCTTTTATAGATCATATAAGACAGTGAAAATGGATTTAGCCAATAAACACACATACACATTTGTGACTGGCAGTGCTGTGCTCTGCTGATGCATCATATCACAGAGATTCAGCTGTAGGGGGCAGCTTTACAATATGTGTGAGCCATCCCCCATACCGTAAAGTGAAGAAACAAAAAGTAAGTTGAAGACAAAGCTGGTTAGTATCTCCCATAAGCACATAAATGTTCCCTTTTTGCTCACTGAATGTAGATAATGCTTAATAATTTAGATAATTCGCCTTCAGTGCAAACCTTCTGATATCACAGTTGTATTAGATTTCTCTTTGAACTGAAAATATGACTTTTAAAACATCATTCACCCCATGTCTATGGAAAGAACAGACAGAGTCTTGATAGCATGTTGATACCCTTCAACATTTTAAAATTTTGTCAGTTTACAACCACAGACTTTAATTTTCTTTATTTGGATATTATGTAACAAAATCCAAATGACAAAGAAAATAAAAAATAGAATTGTGGATTAGAATGTATGTTTCATATGTATAGATGCATGTTGTTGTTTTTTTTTGTATACATAAAAGTAAAAAAAATTATGGCATTCAAGTATATTCAGCTCCCTTTACTCCACTACACTTAAAGAATGTCTTCATCTGTTGGTAAAACTTGTTGATCACTGTAGTTTTATTTCTGTGAAATCCAGCAGTTCAATAAGGCCTTAGAGGTAATTAGAGAAAATGGTAAACAATTGATGTGTGCAGTGTGAATAGTTAATGGCACAACTGAAAACAAGACAAGGTTGTCCAACTAACCACACAGGCTGAGAAAGGACAACATTATCAAGCAGCCAACAGGCCTATGGTAAGTCTAATATAGTTTTGTTAGTTGTGGGGAAATTTAATGAAACTACATACGGTGCACTCCTGGAAGAACACCCATTAGAGTCTGCTAAAGACTCAGGATATTCACCTTTCACCAGAGCAACATGCCTAAGCACAGAACCAGAGAAAAATGGCTCCAAATCCAGACCTGACTCTATTAAATAATATGTTGCAAGACTTGAAAATTGCTGTTCAAAAGATCTCCCTCCAGACTGATTGAGAAAAAAGAAACATAATCGGCAAAAATTTCAAGATGGACAAAGCTGGAGGAGACTTACCCAAAGAAATTTGTGACTATACCTGTATTGAAAGGCATTTCTGAAAGGTACTAACGAAGTGGAGCTGTACATAAATTGAAACATTGCAGATTTTCATAATCAAAAAGCTTGAAAACTATGCAAACTTAATTTTCCATTTCAGTTACACCCTATTTTGTGATGACATATCACTTAACATACACTTAGGTTTGTGGTTATAATGTGTTAAAATATGAAGACATTTGCACAGTATGAAAAATAATCTTTTTGCAAAGCACTGATATAAAGCAGGCTGGATTTTAGAAGCAAACTGATAGTAAGGGTTAAATCTTTTCCAACCAGACAACCACTCCAGCTTCTTCCTCCTTAAAGTGTTTCAGGATGTCAATACCATGCAATTTAGCCTACTCCAGATGCACTTTGTGTGTCTGTCTCTGTGTTGCTCACATACTTAGACATAACCTTCCTTACCAGAAGCAGTCTCTCTGAAGGCTGCCTGTCACGCATAATAATAAACACTGACATTTGAGGGAGCAGAGAGGACACGTCGACAAATCCACATAATGGTCTCTAACACAATGCCCAGTGAGTGAGCAGGTAAGTGCTTTTCCCCAACACACTGCTCCCCTGCACTGAAACAGCAAAATGCACAGCCTTCAGGAAATCCTATAGCTAGAGCTGGAATATCAATATGATAATATATATGAACTGTAAAGGAGGGGTAAAGGGTAAGGGGGAGCAAACTACAAGAAAGAGTGTTATCTCCCACCGGTGAGGGAAATTAACCTTTTACATTATGCCACAGTGCCTGGGTCACACCTCATAGTATTCAGCTGTGCTTGGGTATGCCACTGCTCTCCTTTAGCGTTTTTGACAGAGGTGAAAATGTGGGGATGGTTGAGAGAGCAGGAGATGCTGCTACTTCTGCTTTCAGTGGTAATTTGCTGAGACCAGAGCCGCACGTTTCTGATGTTGCTTTTCACTCTTCTGCCCTTCAATGCACAACCCTCTAACTCTAGGCGGTCAGGTTTTATTTTCAGTGACACAACAAGCCTCCACTATACAGCATCTGTAATGGAAATACAGAAACTATTTTCAAGGTTGACTTGCTATGAAAATTCACCTTGAGTAGTTTTTTTTTTTTTTCTCTCCTTTAACATGAGCAGAAATCCACGAGTTGCACTGTTCTTCAGAGAGTAACCTGGAGGAGTTTCAACAGGAATGCAGAAAAAAAATGTTCCAAACAGACAAAAACTATCAAGAGACAAAAAAAACAACAACAACAACAAAGAACCACAGCAGAATTAAGCAACCATCAAGATTAAATATTGACTATATATGGGTCAGAATTCCTTTGAGAGCGACCATACCTGAAATATCTATACACTGAAAAGCTGCTTAAAACTTTACTCACACTGTGGCTCTCAAATCTGTAAGCAGCCTTGTTAAAATTTTATGGTCTTATGATGGAATAAATATTTTTTCCAGCTTTATTTTATTTTTATGTGGCAATTATCCTGTAGTATCCAACAGAGAATTGACACAGCTGTTGGAGAAAAAAAATATTAATTTATTTAGCAAGAATTATACATGAATTACACACTAATGGAAGAACTTTTTAAAAAACTTCAGTCTTTGTAAAAGGCTATCAGCAGGCCACATATTGACTTTTTCATATCTGCCCCCTCCATCTTTCAAACATTGTCTTTATCTACCAGATTATGAGGCCATCTCTTGCCCTCTGCTGTCTTCAGTTGACCCCACAGATTTTCTGCCATATTTATTTCTGAACTCTGGCTAAGCCATTCCAAACCTTCGATTTTCCTCTCCTGAAGTCATTTTTATCTGGATGTGTTTAGGTGCCTGAACAATAAAGCAAGTGGAATGGCTGCAGTCCCATTTTCAAAGGTTGAGGTACAAACTTATGTTTCTATATCCCTCATTTCATATCCCAAAGAATCTGATCACTCAGTGCAGTTCAAGAAATTCAAAGTCTTTTAGCTGTCATCATAACTTTTGATTTTTTTTTTTTATTATTATTATTATTTTATATCTCCAACACCCACAAATATTTGTTTTTCAGATCTACAGTACACATCCTTATGACATTGTATAAAAAGGGTGTGCAGACATTTGGGGGTCACTATTCTGTAAGATAATGCAACTTTTTTTTTCCCTAGGTTCAAAATCAGTTTAAAGATGGCTTGAGGGCATTTAGTATTCCACATTTCATATGACAAAGCCTGAACAATATTCACTTTGAAAGAAAATAAAAAAATAAAAGTGAAAAGACAGCCCTTGACTTAGCACAAATGTGCTGACACAAAGGAGTGACATCAGCCAAAGCCTACAGATGTCCACACTCATGCCATGCTTCAAGCTGAATTTTATCTGCAGAATCCGTAACAACAGACTTGTGAATGAGGCAGCATAACATTCTGGACTGCTGTGCTTCTGCAACCCTAAAGCTGTGCTGTTTAATGCTGCAGCCTCTACATTACAAATAAATAACTTCTTAGCCTCCTGATACAATTGAATGCAGGTTAGGAGTAGATTTGCTTTTTATTATTGTATAAAATATCTTCTGTGAGATTGCAGAAAATATTAAGTGTTAACATGTATGTTTGTTGCAAAATAGTCACATCTGATAATAGCATTTTCTTTATAAAGGTGGTTTGTTGTTTTTGTCTTTGACATGAGGTTATCCAGGGTTTTCAACATCATGCAGCATCATGCCCAAGTCATTCTCATGAAACCATAAATATAGTAGTACAGCAATGATTAAAAACATTGACTAATTTTGTGAAATAGCACAATAAAGACATTTATTCAATAACACAAATAATGGTGTCAAGGTAGAAGTAAATGTCTTTGCACTTTTATTTTGTTTTTCTGCAGAATTTCTCATTACTGTCACACATCCAGCTCTGTCTAAATATGAGTTATGTGAGAATTAAAACATAATGGAATTAAATATCTTGAGGAAAATGTAAAGGACTGCGTGTTTTCAAAGTTTGGAAATTGTGCTGAATGAAGCAGCAATGGATGCCAATTTAATTTGGAGAATATGAAAGAAATTCTCATAAATCAGTTGAACAAATAGGCCATCAAAGCAGAAAAAATCAAATCAACAATATTCTAGGTAGTTCAGTAGAGTATGTAGTATATTATATTCACATCCAACCACTTCTGCATAAGGCAAGGTTATTTATATACAACCAATCATACACAAGTTAATTGAAAGTGACTCATTTATGTGGTTAATTTTTTCCCAATAAAACATAATTTTAATACATAAATTTTCATACATGAGCTTTATTGTCATTGTCAATTTTAATAAAACAATTCCAGGATTAAAAGTGGAACTATAAGAAGTAAATCCTATTACAAAATCAGTAACAAAAAGTTCTAAAGAAACATCTAACATGAATCCCTATATCCAGATGTAGATCACAGAACTTTTCTTGTGCTGCTTTGAAGTTATTGGTTAAATATAGCAGTTTGGAGAACATCTCCTAAGAGGTGCTCTTTAGCAAATTCTGATATCAACTAAACTGTGTTAGTATTTTATTTGGAGTTCAGGAAAGGTTTGCACTAACCTCAGGGTTAGTCCACTTGGTCTTGACGTTTTCAGCCATCTGCTGTGTGTAGCCCAGAAGGTCGTGACCCTGCCTGCTCTGCAGATAGAGAACATCAACAAGGAGTAAATACAACAGTGTAAGCTACTACATAAACACAGTAGATGAACACAAATATTATGGTATAAAAACCCAACAATATATAAATTCATGCAAAACAGTATTTTTTTGCACCGATTTTGGTAATAGTACTTCACTTTTGAGTGATGTTTTTATTTTGTTTATTTTTGCCACACAAAATAAATTGTGTGCGACATCAATGCATCCATGGCTGCAACTCTATATATAAAGCTTAATATCTTAAAATCATGCACTAAACAGAATCATACAACAGGTCTGCCATCATCACTCATCAGTAGAAATTGTTGCAAGTAAGAATGAACACTGATGTAGGTCTAGACCAAATGAAAAGTCTTTGGACCACATGTGTGACATTCTTTGGTGCTCATTAATCTATGAGTGTTTTTAAGTGTAAACCAGTGAGCTGGCTACTTTACCTTTCTTTTCCGGATGTACAGCCACATGACAAAACAGAGGAAAATTAAATAAAATGGCTTTACATGATAATTATTTTAAACTTTTGCCACATTTCCCTAAGGCTATTGCAGTGTTCACAACTGAAAACTTTTACTGTTTAAGCAGTAATCCAAGGATAACACAGTGATTGACTCCATTAGACACATGTTAATTGATTCTCTTTGTAAAACTTGCTACAAGATCTGCAGCATCTGGTTGTTACTGTCTATACAAGATCAGTGATGTCTTTTGTAAAATATAAAAAGAAAACCGCAGTGATGTCAGCATTTATTCATCCAGCACATCAGTCACCCTTAATGGAACCTTAGCTAAAGAGCACACTGCTCAAGTCAGGCACTTTAAACCTAAATACATGAAAGATGTGGCTTTTGAGACTAAATGGTTCCTTTTATTTTAGGCCCAGACGACACAAAGGATTTTTACAAAAAATCTGCAAAGGTAAAACTAGTTATTTTTATCCATTCAAACTAATTTGAGAAGACAGCATTTGAATGTTTATGGCTGAGTTTTTCAAAATGTATGCTTTGCAACTGCGTTTCAACTCATTGACAAATTTTTGAGATTATGCAGTGTCTGAGTTTCACTGCAATGCAAAGCTGAAGTTAAATAGAAATAACTTGAGCATACACTAAAATCAGTTTGAACCTCAAATGGTACAAACATTGTTTTCTAAAAGGAAAAAGATAGAAAAAAATTGTTACTTATATAAGCTTTTTTTTTCATTATTTAAATGGCATAAAACAGCCTTTTCTAAGAGGTCTGAGTGTCTGAACTTCTTCCAGATAATACAGAGAACCTTTGTTCTCATAAGTTCAATCTTCTGTGAAGTACTCTTCAGAAAGAACTTATTGTTTAGTGCTTTATTTTACTTATCTGTTGGCAATTAATTAGATGTAATCAGTTCAAGCATTTTTCTTTATTTCTGTATACATAATTTAAAAACTTGCCAGAAACAACAATCTGTTGCCGGCATTGAATTCAGAATAAGGGGCCCCTTGAAATATCCATAGGCACTTGTTCACAGAAAGAAAGAAATTTTGAAGAAAAGTTGTTATTTTTGTTTATTTCTCCAAAGTAAAGAGGAAAAAATGTTAATTCAAACTAGGGCTAAAACGATTCCTCGAGTGATTCAAGTACCTCGATTACTAAAATTCCTTGAGGAAAATTTATCTGCCGTGTTATTACTTGCGTTGCGCATAGCTCTAACTTCCCCCTGAGTTGTTGACGAAAGCTAAGTGTTAGCAGCATAATGTCCAGTTTTCAAGTTCGGCCTGGGAGGATTTTATTGATTGATGATAATGTCTGGGTCTTTGTCGTTTATCGGGGGACCAATAAGCATCCTTAAAATGACTGGCGCGATGCTTGTAGTATGGCAGCTTTTCTCCTCCCGGAGCTGCTGCCTGCTGGCGGTGAAGAGCGAATGTCGGGGAAGAGAGCTGCAGGTGTATTTATACAGGTGAGCGGATAGACTATACACTGCGGCCAGCTGCGCATTAGATAATTAACGCAAGTGTAGCTTTACGGATGAACCGGAAAATGTATTTCAAATCATCCCGGATTCAACAAGTGGGTGGTGGAGCGCATTGTGACGGCACTCAGCTGGTAGATGTTTCTGTGTGTGACGAACAAAGGTGTCAAATCCTGTCGCTAACATGAACACAAAAGCTATAAATGTCTGGGCAAGGTGAGAGTTAATCTATTAAATTGGCTGAAGATGAATGCATAAACGGAAAGCTGGAGTACTGACATTTTTTATAAGCGTATTTGTATTTGTCTTTATTATTGAATTTAATATAATTTAAGATTTTTGGATAACTTTTCAACTGTGAAAAATTGGACTGATGTTGGTATGCAATAGTAATACTGCTGTTATGTTAGATTTACCAATATTTTACTTTATCTTTTTTTTATCCGATTACTCAATTAATCGTAAGAATAATCGATAGATTACTGAATTACTAAAATATTCGTTTACAACAGCCCTAAGTCATACAACTATTTGGAATGTAATCTAGAAGAGTTAAATATGTATCTATAAGAAAACATAATGATTAGAAATATCTAAAGTCTAATGGTAATGTTATGCTGTACTGAGCAACAGTTAAATCACTGAGCCCATTAAATATGATCAAAGGAAAAACATTGCAGAAAGACAATAAAATATGTTTATTCACATTTGATGTGAAGCAAAATTGACAGTGACGCAGTTTCATTTGCATTTTATGGTTTTCAGGGAATGTACTTATATTGCAGTGCAGATGGATCAATTTAATAATGAAGTCATGCGGGTGACCATGAAATGTTGTGTTTAAAATGTTAAACTAAGCGCTTACAAAGTCCTGTTGAGCTGGCTCTAAAGAGTGAAAGGCCTACAGCTAGTGGGATACTTGGTAATGAATTAGAAATGCAAAGCAGATAGGTGATGGTCTGAATACATGATGCTAAAGGGCTGCAGATATTGTATAGCATGCCATAAGTGATTAGATCCAACACCTGGCATGTAATAAATCACACTCTGCTTGTCCTCCGTGTATGAACCCGTCATGTTGTTTGCTGCTTACCTTTTGCCACACATAGGCCTCGTGCAGAGTGATGATCTCATGGTCCCTGTGATCGCCCTGCACAGCGCAAACCACGCAGATGATTTGCTCGTCTGGTTTACAGTACAGGGAGCCTTCCTGGCCGTGCTCTTTGCAGCGCAGTCTCTCCACTGTCACCGTGTCCCTCTTCCCTGCCTCTCCAGCAGCCACAGCCTCAGCCTCTTCACCATCTTTTTCTTCATTCTGGGCATTTTTTTCTTCGTCTGCATCTACGCCCTCACCACCTTCTGCCAGATCCTGATTTTCACCCACTTGAGCTGCTCTCTTTTCACCAGATCCATCCTCAGCTGCACCTTCAACTCTTGAGTCACTGTCTGTGTCCACACCACAGGCCTGAGCACCTTCACCGTTATAAGGCATTAAGGTGTGCCGTGTGCTGCTGGAATGTCTGTCAGCGTGAATTGGGCAGAAGGCAAAGCTGCAGATGTGGCACACGTGCGTCGCTGGTTGGGCTTCATCAGGCTCACACGCATCACAGGAACCATCCATCTGTGGCAAATCATCTTGACTCAGCCCCTCCAGGGATTCGTCTTTGTGATCCATTGTGACTGGAATATCTGCGCATCACATAAATAAGTCATACCAGAAACAAATAGCATGGGACATGGTATATAACTAAGATCTTCTGGGAGTGATTGCTATCTTTAAATGAGGGAAAAGTCCAAGATTCACAACTTTAATCCCTAACTTACAACAATCAGGCATAACATTATGACCACTGACGGGTAAAATAACACCAATTATCTCTTCATCAAGGTCCCTGTTTGGGAATAAAATATACAAGACAACAAGTGAAGATTTTCTCACTGATGTTGATGTGTTAAAACAGAAAAATAGAAACATGGAAGGAGCTGAACAAGTTTGACAATGGCCAGGTGTGATGGCTAATGTCTGGGTTGGAGAATCTGCCAAACTGCATCTCTAATGAGGTTCTGTAGTGGTCACCAGCTATAAAAAGTGCTCCTAGAAGTGAAAATTGGGGAACCAGAAACAGGGTCACAGACAGCCCAGTCTGATTGGCTCATGTAGATCTTATCCAAAAGAAAATCTGTTACAGCTCACATTGCTGGAGAAGTTTATGTTGGTTCTGATCGATGGGCATCAGAAAACACAATGCATTGCACTTTGTTATTTATGGGTTGTATAGTTGGAGAGAAAACAAAATTCCCTGATGGCTGTGCCCTCTTTCAGCCCTTAAACTCTTTCTGCCAGATATTGTGCAACATTCTATAAGGGCATAAGAAGCCTATGCAGTCTAGAAATGGTTTAAGAACTTGACTATCAAATTCAAAAACTGGAATATTACCATAATGTTAAGAACTTTGTGTTTCACTGCTCATCACCTGTGTCCTCATGGACCCATTGACTTACATGTAAGTGTTTTGAGGTTGATAGTAAAGGGGGTAAATAAGGCTGCCAAGTTTTTATGATGGTACTATGACTATATGTTTTTTTTGTTTGTTTGTTTGTTTGCTTGTTTTTTGTTTTGTTTTTTTTACTTCAAAAGGCAATGCATTTTCTTTCCAGTGCCAGGGCTATTTCCAAAAAAGTAATCTTCCTCTGTAAGGTTCCCCAACAATGGAGATGGACATTGATGGGGAACTGCATCAACACGTAAATCTCAGAAATCTCTTCCTTTAGTACACAACCAAGTACAGTGTAGGAAAACAAGCACCTCTTATCGGATAGATTGAGGTTAGCCTTGTATATTTTCTATAGCGTTAAATATAGCTGAGGAAGAATATTAAAGTAGAAAAGACACATTTGTGTTGTCTTTAATCTAAGAAATTAGAGTAAAAAAAATCGATCAGAAAGCAATAAAACAACTGACATCACATGTTGTTGTCACATAGAATCAACAAACTGATACTTTGACTGCAAAAATGTGGAATAGGACACAGGGTAGACATTATGTCTGATAAGTGGATTGCTTCTGCAGCACATTAAGGACAGCAAAGCTCTGCAGAAAAAAAATACTAAATGTAAACCTTGAACACAAGAAAATACATTGTCCAAGTCCTATTAAATGGTATCTTACTTCTGCAGCTACTGAAATACCTTTTTCACTCTCTCCTTATTTACTAACTCAAAGTGCTGAGTATGTGTAGTCTCAGCGGGTCCAAATATTTCTTGCTCTCCCAAGGCCCTGACCTTTATGTGTTTTTCTTTTTTTTTATGTGTGTGTATGAATGTCTCTTCGAACTGAAAGGAGGAGGAGGACAAACATGCAGTATATTGTTCACCTGTGTCCCTCCTTACTTTCTCTTTCTCTCTTTGAGCTACTGTTTGTGTACTACTCATCAAGGCTGACTCAGAATAGCAAAATAAAATGCTTGAATATTGAATACAAGGGGGGAAATTCTCCTCTTTGCTTCTCCCACTGCTTTGTGACTAACGTATTCACACAAGATACAAATCTTTCCCCTTTCTTTTACACTACACGGTAGCAGTGTTTACTTACTTGTCCGTGTCTTCCTCTCACTTGGCTCTCTGTGTACATGGGCTGCTTTACGATAATAATGTGTCTATTAAGGAGTTAGCTTAAGCGCTAACTTCCTTAGCCTAATCGTTCTTATAATTCTGTCACGGAGCTGCTACGTGATACATTTCTCTTTAAACAACAGAGGTAAAGCTACGGTTCCAGTCCAACAGCATTTACTTCCTTATTTTCATGAACTGCTCTCTGCTTCTTTTGTTGTTCATTTTCACTCACAGCTTTCGGAGTGAGTGAAAAAAAACAGAGACACATAGAGGCCAGGCGGAGAAAAGTCAATTTACAACCAGCAGAGAAATGGAGAACCCGGGTTAGGTTGACATAAAGAGAATAACTAGCCATTACTCCTGGTATTTAGTTTAAAAATATTCTCATTTAGGTAAGTTTGCTTCTCACAGGGAATGAGACAGGCATCTCTCAAAATGGAAAGTTTTTTTATTTTTTTATTTTTTTTTTTTATTTTTGTGTCTGTCTGATGACATTGTAGAATATTAAATCAGATGTTACGATCAGTTACATGAGCAGCCTTTAAAAAATTACTGGAGTAATTTCATGGATGGTTGCTTTTTGCTTTTACTTGAGTAAAAATATGTTGAAGCTCTAAGATACTCTACCCACCTGTGTCCACAAGTAATTCAATTGTTTTATCTCTGGTTATGAGCTCTTGGTCTGTGATGTAGGAAGGTGTCCTTTCCATCACGTTAATTGTTAGCTACCTTTACAGGTTCTCTACAACATTCAAGTCAGGACTATGGCTGGGCTGCTTCAAAACATTACTGCTATTATTAATACCAGTATGTTAGTAAAATAAAAATGATGACCTTAAACCTAAATCTGCTAACTTTGGGTAGACTTCCAATATAGACTGTTGGGGATACAAGTTATTGTTTCCTGAATATAATAGCCATTATTTATATCTGTTTTTCCTTGCATGGTCACAGGGGTGTTGGTGCCTAATTCCAGAGGTCATTGGGGAAGAGATGGGGTCCACCCTGGAGGACAGCTCGCCAGTTCATCATAGGGTAACACAGAGACATACACTCACAAAGTGGAAGGACAATTAAGAGAGCAGTTAACCTAACTGTCATGTTTTCTGACTGTGGGACGAAGCCAGAGTACCCAGAGAGAACAGAAGCATACCTGCAAAGTCCATTGTCCCACACATCAAGCTTTATTCTAGCGTAGTTACATATGTTAGGGAGCAGGAGAAGGGGATGGGTGCCAAGGACCCTGTTTGAATTCCTCTGGGGGCCATCTACCTACCTGGCCCCTGCCTGTGTCCGTATTAATACACCATAGAGCGACGCAGGGATCCTCAGAGATCCCCAAAAATGGCAGGTGGTGAATTGCCACAGAGCGGCTGCAACAAGCCCACTCCCACCACGGATGGGATCCAGAACCCCAGGCACCAAGCAGGCCATGGCAGATGCACCCATCCTCCAAACCCCCACTACCCACCAGGGCATAACCCAAATCCCTTGCCCCCTTCAGTCCCCACACCATTCCCAAAACCATATTCTGTCCCACCCATTCCCCCACAAGCTCAGCCTACAAATGAACTGCCAGCACAGCATCAGGCCCACCCACCAGACTGAGAGTGACTGGAGTAACTTTTAGCCAGAAGACGAAGACAGGCAGTCTCATACAGTTGTACAATAAAAACTTTTAAACACAGGGAAGTGTTTGCAAATTTGCTGCACACATGAATGTATTCAAATTATGGATGGTCATCTACAAGAATATAGAGTCTAGTTTGCATTGCAGTTTTTCTAAAGATTGTTTTAAATTTTTTTCTAGTAAGTTTGAATGCCATGGCCAAAAATAGAAAATGGTCTGGAAACACTGCATGCCCTCAGACATTAAGCTTGTCAGATGATCAGCCCAGTTTGTCTCTGATTCAAATCTAATTAGTTGTGGATTGCAGTGTTATTTACTCAAAAACATGTGAGCAAAAAACCCAAGCAGCATTAAAAGCCTACTTGTGGGTTATTAGTTGTCTATTAGCTGCATAATACTGTTTTTAAGTATAAAAACTTTTTTTCACTGCCTTTTTCTTTGTTGTATAATGTCTGTATGCATGTTTGTAAGAATTTACAGCAAAATGGGTAATCAACAGATAGAAGGCCATGTGCATGTATCTGAATAGGCCAGGAACAGAGAAAATGAAAAGGCTCAGTTGGAAGGGTAGAGCAACTGTGAATGTTTCTCACAAGTCTTAATGAGGATTTTCTAATTATTATATCAGCTTTCCCTTCTGTTCCATGCCCACCATAAAGGAACACCAAGAGACAATGGAACAAGATTAGAGGTCTGGAGAGAGATACAGAGAAATGTGGAAAAACAAGACAGTCTATTTAGTTCTCTGTAGAGCTCTAAATAGCCTTTTGAACTGGGCTCTATTTGGCAAATACTTACTGACTGGTAGTTTGGTTTGAGTGTTACAACAGAAAATAACCATTTATGTGTTCCAAGAAACCCTCCGGCATTCTGCGGAAATGGATTACTTTTTCTGTACTGCTTTGAAGAGATTTTCTCCTACATTAAAAATGGTGTTACAGAGGGTTATATACATAAAAGAGGATTCAATGACAACATATTTGACTGGCAAATATTTCTCTTGGCTTGGTTCTTGTGCAACGCTGATGTAATGTCTTAAACTGAGACAGTGTGTCCTGTGGGTATTGCATCTTACCTGTGTTCACCAACTGGAAGTGGAGCTAATGCAATTGAAAGCACAAAGTTTTGCCTTGCACATCACAATGAACTTCGTTTCGCTTACATAGTCGTTTGCACTCTTAAACTCACAGCATTGTCTGTGTGACAACACACACACCTTTGACTTATTACTGAATGTCTAAATGCCTTGAATTTTACTGCATGGTAAAATGAAACTGTCATTTTGCATTCTGCACAAAACTGAAAACAATTAAAAGCCTCATTGGCTTGCATGTTGTTACGATAAGCAGTTAGAAAGAGTGCAATATGCAGTTTCTGTTTCACTCATCTGTTTCTTCGTCTCCAAAGGAGAGTTTTTGTGAAACAAAATGTGACGCGCTGTAGGAGCTAAATTTGTTTACCTAAATTCTATTTCTACAGCTCAGGAACTGCTGTGCACGAATGCTTGCAACACAAAGGACATCAAGCTCTTAGAAATAACAGCCAAGACTGAAGGAGGCAGTTCTGGCAGAAGAGCAGAGCACACAGAAAACACTTACTTAATCTTTTGGCTTTAACATTGTGTTGCTGGCATGAGGTCAGTTGTTGGTCTCAAGATGAAATGTCCTGCAGGGGAACAGCGCTGTACTGTCACAAGTGAGTGAGTCTGAAGTAAGTTAGCATACCCCCCTTTCTGATGATTTAGAAACCTAAACATAATAAGCATATGCAAGTATGCAAGTTGCTATAGACTTTTGAAACCTATAATCTGAGTAATAAGTTAACATTCAGTAATTGTGGTATGAACATCGGATTAATTTTGTGATTTCAGAGATGCATTTAAACTGTTCATTGTCAAGAGTTAAATTATTTTTCAACTTAAAAGTTCTGTTATGTTTAAAAGCAAAATAATGGGTGCAAAAGTTTATGATTTATTATGGATTTTCTATCAATTTTACCATAACACAGTTAAATATACATACACCTCCACTAATGTTTGATGAAATGTTTATTTAGAGGTTTTATTTTGACCACGTGGCTTTTGTAGCCATCAGGGTGTTGTAGCTACATTCTGCTTGACAGAATGCATAGCATCCAGTCAGATTGGTTGGCTTCCTGTTAGGAAACCAGCTTTTAAGCACAACACACAAATATTCCACACGTTTTGATCTGGATTTGGACAGATCATTTTGGAAGCTTGACAGCCAACAAAAGCCAGGTTTAGTTGGGTTTGGGATCGTTGTTCTGTTAGAAGATTTTATTGTGTGTAGGTTCCAAGCATCCGACTTGATATGAGTGAATTTGTTAGGATGTTTAAGAAACCATGCCAAGGGTCAAATCTTTCAGAAACCAGAAGAAACCCCACTGTCCATAGTGAAGTAAGTTCAGCACTGCCATCAACAGAGTGTGCTGACCAAGAAAGAAGTTCATCTCCCCAAAATTGGCATCTTCAATCACTTTTTTTTTTTTTATCTTCTGAATCTCAGGAGTTAAGATAAGGCTTTCAAACCCAAAAACTATATATTAGCTTTCAAGCATGGTGGCGGTACCATCATGCTTTGGGGATGCTTTTCTTCAAGTTGATATGTTGCAGAAAGTGGACGGAATAACTAAGACAAATGACGACCTCATAATTCTTTATCTTACCCTCAAATCAACATTTTGAAACAGAATTATTTTTTTAAATAATCTGATTCCAACCCTGTTAAAATGAAAGGGCTATGCTTGAAAGCCAGGAAACCAAATAATTTAAACTAGCTCCACAATTTCTTACACAAACAGCCCAAGTAGAACTTCTTATCTGTGGATCATTAGATCAGGGGCGCCGTATGGGGGGGAAAGATATAACAATTCTAAGGGCCCCTGAACGACAGGGGGCCCTCTGCAATTTATTTATTTATTTTCATAGAAATAAAAAAAATGGGGCCCTGTCAATTACAAACTTAATCATATTGTGTTTTCTAAAATAGTTCTTAGCAGTAAAAATAAAATTTTGCTCCTCCCAGACCAAAAAGCAGACATCTGAACCCTCCTGGATCTGCATGAAATGGTTCGTTCCTGCTTGGAACTCTTGACAGTGACGATGATCAGCAGCAGTCAGTAGAAGACAAGAACAACAGTGGCTGTTACTATGCCGCCAAGAAAAATAATAAAGTCAGGTTTTCAAAAAAATAAAAATAAAATAGAGAAATAGAGAGAGAAAATTCAATTTTTTTTTGTCATGGGCCCCAAGATTCCTGGCGGCGCCCCTGCATTAGATGACATCCACAATATGTCAAACCAGGACGACGTTCCCGCTTTTAAATATTATTCAAGTTGTACAGTATGCTGCATTATCAGTCCATTATAAAACAACACTTCCGATGAATCATTAAAAGTTAAAATTTGAAACTCAACTGACTGGTGAAAATGTCTAATCTTCTGACCAGAACTGCATCTAATCAAGAACACAGATTAAAAATGAAAAAGAAAAAAACCCTAATCTGGAACATTATCCAATAGAAATAAACATAAATGTTTTACATTTCACTTGCTGATAAATCAGAGAGGCTGTTTTCTAAGATAAGCTTCACTTGTATTTGTACAGGGCATTTCAGAGGAGTGAACACTGACAAGACTGAATAGAGGCACTGCAGTGGTCTGACATACGGGTCAGTGCAGCAAGGCAGAAGCTTAAAAATCTGTTTTTACAAGGACGGGTACAATCAATAACTCACAATATTTACTCAAGAGCACGACTATTCTCTCAAAAACAATCGTTGGTGTAGTCAGTATAGCAGAATAATTATGTACAATTAGTACATTGAATTGAAGTCTACACATAATTTATTTATTTTTTTGAAGGGGAGGGGGTAGCATTTTTTGTGTGTGTGTCACAATTTATTTTGATTTATAGAATAGTTCCTCATTAAATGAAGCTTTCCAGTCATCTATCTATTGTCCTTACCCATTTGTTCTTTTTCGGTTTCAAGGTAGATGGTGCATTTCTCCAGCTGTCATGGGGTGAGAGTCAGGGTACACCCTGAACAGGTTGCCAGTCCATCACAGCGCAACATAGACACATACAGAAAAAACAACAATGGACACACACATACACACTTATATAAGCAAAGTAGAACACAGACTGGGCTTTGAATCCAGGACTTACTCACTGCAAGGCAACACTGGCAGCCCTCAAGCTGTTCAATAAATCTGATATGTATACATTTGCATATAAATTGACAATATTTAAATAAAATGTGTCTCATCTTAAAATAAAACTGTATGTTGTTTGTTAATCTGCCACAAGTCCTTAGATTTTTGTCAGAGATAGCTGTGTGTAACCCTTTTTCCCCTTTTTCTGACTCCCTTTTTACCAATTTGTTCCAGACCAGCTGACATAAGCATTGCAATTTATATTATTTTTAGTCCAGGAATTTCTCATAAATAGCTACATTCCCTAATGACAAAATGATTTTTTTTCTTGCATTCACCATTTGCCATTATGAGCAATGATGCATGTCTCTGTTAATTGGAGCACATCAGTCTCAGTCTTCAGTAAGTTTATTTAAGTGTTTTATGGGTTAATGCATATCTTATTCAATAATTACATGGATTCCTATTGACCCTAGTTCAAGTTTGGAATACATTTATGGATGTGAATAGGTAGAATGAAAGATAGCCAAATGTTTGGGTTTCTTTTCCTGACATTTATTCAAGACTAGCGAGTCAAGACACAGCTGTGCTTACACCAAGTACGTTGTAATTGTTTTATTAGCTTACATATCAAATAAAAAAGCAAAGAATCCTTTGGATAATATATGATCCTCACAGACCGTTATTTTGCAAAGAAGAGTACAGATTATAGGAAAGAAAAAACTTTATATTATTTTTGCTGCTTCTTGTTTAGCATATAAATGTGCATTAAGTCCGGGTGAACACTCTTCAAAACCAGAAATACAAGGCAGATTAATTGTAAATGTGCCTTCACTGCCTTGTCATATTAATTTACTTACCAACTTGACATATATGCCACTTTTATCATCCGTTCACACATTCGGTGACCACAGTAAATCTTTTGCACCACTAACCACAGAACGTTGATGTACAATCTGTAAGTACTTGCTTGTGTCTGCATCCCTCAGTTTCGAACATCAACTTTGAATTCTCAAGCAAGGTGTTAAGAAAATTGTGCCTGAGCATCCTACAGCAATTTAAAACATGTCATACTTCAGTAATCTTTTCATTTGTTGGTAATGCATAGGAGAGATAGCCAAATGTTTGGGTTTCTTTCCGTGAGAGGTGTACGGAGCCTCGTACCGGAAGCCCGTTGAAAGGCTGTTAACGTTTTTAAACTGTGATTGTGAG
>CAEFZX010018687.1:0-10281 GCA_903066825.1 Alfaro cultratus | reverse complement strand
AGGGTCTGTTCAAGCTAATTTTATTCATGCACAAAGCACGATGTTACATTAGTCTTCCTCTACAGATATATTCCAGCTGTCTCACTCTTACCTTTTCTGCTCCAGCGCCCCTACCGGCCGTTAGAAAAAATTCATAAATACGCCGCATCGTTGTATAAGCCGCAGGGTCGAACACGTGAGACAAAAGTCGCGGCTTATAGTCCGGAAATTACGGTACTTATTTTTCTTATGCTGTAAATGTGTCCTTACTGGTCAGCTGCTTATTAGTAGTAGTAGTAGTATTACTAATAATATATTTATTTATTGTTGGTTTGATTTTCACACTCAGATCTAGACAAACATGTAGATTAATCACCAACTAAACATTATTGTTTTAAAATACTTATTATTTTATGAAATGAGACTTTCTGCAGCTTCATGCTGAGCAGATGGCCTGGTCCCCTGAATGGCCCCTGAATATAAGTGAAGGAGAGATGTAGCCAGCTGACTGGCAGTGCACAGCAGTTTCTGTGGAAATTTCTCCTCATCTGAATCCTTTATGATGAAACTGTGAATTAGCAGAAAAGAACTTTCACTTCTGGCTTCTGGAAGATGGAGGAGGAGAAACATGACACTAATCGTAACGTTTGCAATAAACCTGGTTTGATCTCAGGATCCCGTTCAGGAAGCGATTGGGTCGGTCTGCTGGTTCTGGTCGATTCAGAACAGAATCATGTGAAACTCTGCAGCTGCACAGGCTCGTCGTCTCTATCTGTGAAGGAAGGAAGTGGGAGCCCGAGCATGATGCTGCCTTTGCATCCCGTTTTCTCCGCAGGCTGCAGACACTCTGGCCGTACGGCAGAAACGACGCATCTATGACATCACTAACGTCCTGGAGGGAATTGGTCTGATCGAGAAGAAGTCCAAGAACAGCATCCAGTGGAAGTAAGTTCCCCTCATTTCTCCTCTGAATGAATCTGCAGCGCCCGCTGGAACTGTACAAACGATATTACATCAAGTCATTTAAAAGAATAAAATGTTTGAGTTAACAACCAGTCCATGGTTGCCAGCAGGGAACATGGTTTATGTTTTTATGGCTTTTCAAGGGAAAAGTTGAACCAAGATTAAAATGAATTAAAGCAGTGCTGTGAAAACATCAATAATTTCATGTAATTATTATTATTTATTCTTCTACTCATTCTGTAATAAACAATAAAAACGTAGATCAGAACCAACGCTGACAAATAAGACAACGATGATAAAGCAGTAATGCGTAACGTTATTAATAATAACATTAATAGATTAGATGGTAAAGTTTGACGCTGACGTCTCCGTGTGTCTCTGCATGACCACGCTCTGCGTTTAAGGGGTGTGGGACCAGGCTGCAACACCAGGGAGATCGCAGACAAGCTGATGGAGCTGAAGGCCGAGCTGGACGATCTGGCGCTGCGGGAGAACGAGCTCGACCAGCAGAAGGTCTGGGTCCAGCAGAGCATCAAGAACGTCACCGAGGACTCCGGCAACAGCCCATATCCTTCTGGACCTGACCAGAACCACCAGAACCGGCCTCAGGTTCAGGTTCTGTTCCTGAGCTGCCGGGTCAGACCACAGTTAAACTTCCCGAATGGTTTCAGCCGTTAGCATCGCTCCGTCTTCATGGAGATGCTTCCTTTAGTGGATTATTAGTTCCATATTTCTATAGTTGGGGATTTTTTTGACGTGTTTTTATTAATCTGTGACGTTCAGCCAGGCTGAAAATAAAATTCTCTGCTGGGGAATTCAACCAGCAACCTCAGAACTGCCCTTCAGTCCATCCAGAAAGTTTTCACAGCATTTCATTTCCAGTCGGAATTAAATTAAATTCTACACATTAATACCCCATTATGACAATGTGGGGAAAAGTTTGAGATTCTTGCAAATTTATTCAAAATAGAAAACCAATTATCACGTTTACATAAGCATCCACAGCCTTGTTGTCAGTTTGATTATTGTTGATCATTTTCTTCATCTGAGCTTCTACTAAGTTTAACTAAACCTCCAATCAGCTGGTTTTGCTGATAAACCGTCTGAAATCGACATTTAGAGTTTTATCTTTCTTTCTGACGGAGTTTTTACATTTTAGTTTAAATTTTAGTTCCGTACCCTAAAACTGTCTCAGTGCTGCCCTCTGTGTTGATCGGTGGTACTGCAGTGTCTCAGTGCTGCCCTCTGTGTTGATCGGTGGTACTGCAGTGTCTCACTACTGCCCTCTGTGTTGATCGGTGGTACTGCAGTGTCTCGGTGCTGCCCTCTGTGTTCATCAGCCTCCAGATGTCCTGATGACGACTTCATTCCACTCTGCTTTCTCAGATTAGAATGAATAATAACCTAACCCCACCCTGAGCAGGAAGCCTTTCAGAATAAAAGCTGTCGGTGTATTATCTGTTTGTTGCTCGGACCGACCTTAACGCTCTCATACGATGGCCTATGTAAAGCATGAAGACCTCTGTGGAGCTTTTAAAGGTAAAACTATCTGGAGAACATTTAGGTTCATTGTGGCTGAACCTGGCTGTCTCTCATGACCTTTGACCCTGCAGGGGACACTCTGCTGGCCATCCGGGCCCCCATTGGGACGCAGCTGGAGGTTCCTGTACCAGAACTCGTAAGTAGATACGATTATGACCCAGTCAGGTCAGAGTCCGGGTCACTCCATGAGCCAGGGTAACCGTGTGTGTGTGTGTGTGCGTGTGCCTGCGTGCGTGCGTGCGTGCATGCGCGCAGGTCCTTAATGGACAGAGGAAGTACCAGATCCGTCTGAAGAGTACCTCTGGACCCATCGAGGTTCTCCTGGTCAATAAGGACCCGTCCAGCGCTGCTCCGGTGGTTCTACCCGTCCCGCCTCCTGATGACATCCTGCACAGCCTGCCGGTGCCGACAGCGACACAGACGACCCCCCAGGTCCCAAAGGTCTTCACCTCACACTGGACAGGAAATAAAGTAGAAAAAGTCTTTATGGTTCCTCTGTGGACCTATCCGGGTCGGCCTTCCCCTCTCTGGGTCCAGAACCACAGCTCTCTCCCAGACCGACCCATCACTTTGTGCAGCAATAAACCCGATCGGTTCAGCTTCCAGGGGAATCAGATTGTTCTCAGACTGCAGACCGAAAGTCGCATTTTATCCGACATGCGGATGAAAGAGTCAGTGAACGCATCACATTCCAATCCCACCTCTCCGGGTCAGAACCGGGTCAGAAGCTGCAGTTGATGCTCCACTAAGGGCTGCTGCTGTTAGCTGTTAGCTTCCTGTTCAGCTTTGCTGTTGTAAATGATTACTTTAATAATGTATTGATAATTGTTACTGTCTATTGAGTAAATCAGTAAAATAAATGTCTGGTGGAGGATCTGCTGGTGAATCCTGCTGGGAGAAACGTGGTGCCATGTTGGACTCCGAGCTTTTTCTGGTTCAGAGACAAAATGATGGATACGTTTCTGTTACACCTGATCCATCTGCAGCAGCATGACATTTCCTCTCGCCTGCAGCTCTGCAAGCCGCATACAGCCATAAAACCAGCCGCAGCAACGCCGGGCGCAACAGCAACGCCGGGCGCCGCAGCATCAGCAACGCCGGCAACAGCAACGCCGGGCGCCGCAGCTGCAGGTAACCAAAACTTGAACTGGAGTGTTTGCATGTTTGCCTCATGTAGAGAAAGTCTGTCGTCAGAAACAGGATTTGGGTCATCAGCTTTAATAAAATAATGAAATGCAGGTTTGGGTGAATTAAAACTGCTTCATAGTCGGTTATTATGATATTAAAAATGCATACAGGCTGGCTATTAAAAGATGAATATTTTGTTTTGTGTCTCTCATTTGCTTTTAATAAAACTTCGGCCGTCATCAGCCACTTCATGCAGCCACTTCATGCATGCACTTCATGCACTTCATGGGGGCCAGAAATGGCCCCCAAACCACACTTTGGACACCGCTGGCTTAAAGTACAACTAACACCACTGAGAAACATGTTTCAGATTTCATGTGTTTTCCATATTTCTCCCTCTGTGTGTTTGGCCTCAGATGCTAGCACTCAGCTCGTTCCGCAGCAGCTGCAGTCCTCCGCCTCCCTGGACGGGTCTGCCTCCTCGGCCGGGTTCCAGCCCGTCAAGTCGGATCCGTCTGAGCGTGAGTCTCTGGGATAATTATTCATAATGATTAATGTGCTGAAATGTGCGCCTGACTTGAGCTCTGATGTTTCTCCAGTTTTGGATTTTCCCAAAGAGCTTTCTGAAATGTTTGACCCGACTAAAGGCAAGTTCAGCTCTGCTGCCAGATAAACTGAATGTCTGGTATTGATAGCCATCTCTAAATGTTTGATATTAACAACCTTTTCCTGGTTTTCTGCCTCCAGAGATGATGCCTGGAGACCTGCTGGAGGACCTGATGTCGTCAGAAGGTATCCTGACGTCCCGACGCTCCATGAAGCTCTTTGTTCTTTCTCACCAACTAAACGCTTTCAGTCGTGAAACGGAAACTAGAAATCAGGTCGTGTTTTCCGTCATCAACAGGAAAATGATTATTAAAACAGACGTTTTTGGCAGCAGGTTGCCATGGTAACGGCTGTGTCAGTTTGGTGGTTTAATCTTTTGCAGCCTGAACTCAACGGGAAAAGTTTTTCAAAATAAAATGAAAACTGGAAGAATTTCAAACGTCAGGAGACAAAATTTGATCCAAACAGAAAAATTTACAACATTCTGCATCAAGATGAACTTTGACCTCTGTTCAGGTCTAATTAGAAACACATTCAGCTGGGAGAAGATCAGGAGTGGCACTGGGAATACTGGGAAACATCCCAGTAGGAACACAGGTGGGGTCCTTTGATGTTGGGTCGGGTCCGGCTGCGTGTTCCGGACGCTGCTCCCCTGAACGGATCGGTCCAGACCTGCAGAACCTGAACCACCAGGAAGGATCCAGCTGCCGGAAACCTGCAGCAGTGGAACCAGAACCCAGATGTGCGGACGCCTTCGGGCGGTTCTGAAACGATGCGTCGCCATGGCAACCCGGCCCGTGCAGCAGAACTCTGATTGGCTGTTCGTCTCCTGAACGTTTTCCAGGTTTCATTTCCTTGTAAAGAACGTTTCAGGATTCTGGATGTAAAAACGTTTTTGCTTCACTGTCAGACTTTGTGTTCTGATTTTAGATGGTTCTGACCTCTGGCTCCTTTAACCGTTCTGCTGTTCCCCCTCAGTGTTCTCGCCTCTCCTCCGCCTGTCGCCTCCGCCCAGCGACCACGACTACATCTACAACCTGGACGAGACCGAGGGCCTCTGTGACCTCTTTGATGTCCCCATCCTTAACCTCTGACCCCGTCTGGCCCGCCTTCAGCCTCCTGCGGCGCTGCTGCAGCCTCCATCAGCGCCTCCATCAGCTCTATGTACAGAAAACAGCTGGAAACTTTGGGCTTTTCCAAGGAAAAAGAGTCAAAGCTATATTTTTTGCATTGTTGTGTACAAAGATGTGTGTGTGTGCGTGTGTGTGTGGACCTTTTGTACTGAAGAATCTCAGCGTCTTCTGGGAACCAGAAGAACCGGGTTCTGGGTCCTCCTTGTACATAGAGAATATATATTTTGTGATAGCGGCGAACGAAGCTTTATCATTTCTGCAGTTGGAACACAAAAAGTGACAAACTGTTCCCAGGAATCATGCAGCTTGGTCTCAGTCCAGTCCTCCCAGTCTTCCCATTTTAACCAGTCTAATGTTAGCTGCAAGTCAAACAGAAGAAATTCATGTAAAAATGTGATCAGATTAAAATGACTCGGTTTTAAGGTCCTGTAAGGGATTTTAAAACAGATTTTTTAAAGCCTCCAGGGTTATGTTGAGCAGAATAATGATAAATATAAAGTTTTAACTCTGACCACAGATCCTCCTCTCATCTCTGTATGTTTCTGTCTCGTCCATAAACTCTTTTAAATCTGGCCTCTGGTTCTTCTCAAATGATTCGTATCAAGTTTCTGATGGTTCTGGTAATTCTCCAGTGAAGGTCCGTTTTCCCGGACTGCTGGATGAACGGATCCTTCTGAAGACGTTCTGTTCTGGGTTTTAACGGACCTGGGTTCTGGCCACTGAGAACCCAGGTCCGTAGCACAACAACACCTCGAGTAAGAATCACATTCCAAAAGTATCATACAGACTGATCAAAACATCAAGATTTAAATCATCAGATGGACCAAAAATATAAAGTTATGTGGAATTTTTGGTATTTTAACAATTCATATAAAAATAATTCATAGAAATAATTACAAAAGAAAGTTTTCCAAATCATTTTTTTAAAATATGCAACTAAAACAAACTGCATGTCTGGTGACATTTTTGTTAAAACAAGTTTATTGTGGCAGTGAAGCTACAGGGAGTAAAAATGCTCCTAAAAGTAACTACGGTACTTTCCGAAAGTTACTAGTTACTACGTCACCCTGGTTCTGATTGGGTTCTGGGTTGTAAAGGATCCGGGTTCTGATCATCAGTGGTATCGGTGAGTGGATCCGACCAGGAACAGAACCGGAAGCGTTTACATCAGCTGATCCCAGTGAAACAGCTGGACTGTTAGTTTTAGTTTATTTACGGAATAAAGTCCATAGAAACATTAATAAACGTGTCTGATGCTGCAGGGAGGAAGAGCAGCAGCTTCTAAGGACCAAACGCAGCGACGTTTCTATGGAAACCCGTTGATTGAAAACACCAATTAAGCTTTTTCTTGTCTTGCATCGTTTTTAACTTGGATTGTATTTTTTTCTTGATTTTTTTGAAAAGAAAAAATAAATAAATAAAGCAGGGGCAGCAGTGAGCAAGCTCGCTCTAAGCTCTAAACCTGTTGTCAAAGTTTCTTACAAAGTAAAGATGCTTTCTGAATGTGCGTTAGAATATCAGCATAAATGACTAGAATAATGTTTTATTTGCTTCTTTGTTCTCTCCTCAGAAACTACTTTATACCTTTTAATAAGGACAGCACATTCTATTTATGTGAACCGCATAATCTGTTGCATTTTACCATATCAATATTCTAATAAACCTCTAGTGATTTAAATGCATTTTATGCAGAGGACGGTAGAAAATAGTTACATTTATTTCATAAATGTAACTTATTTAATCAATAGCCCGTCTTAGACTTAAAAATATTTTTAAGGTACATCTTAAAAATACTTTTAATCTGATCAGTCGCCTTTTTGCCAAATACTTTTTGTTTTCATTCTTATTGGTTTCTGATTTTTTTTTTATTTCTGATTTTATTATTGAACTTCAACATTAAAGATTGAAGAAATAATAAAATCACTTTATTGTTATAACCTCAGATAATCAACCCATGCAGGCCTTGTTCAGTGAGTCTGTTTCTATTGCAATAAAATAATCAGCCCTGTTTTTGTCCAGATTTAGATCTTGAGTTTGCCACTTTTATTGTGAAAACGCTGAACCGGAAACGCACCGTAATCCTGCCGTTAACACCCAGACCGAGCCAAAGCGAAGTGCTCGACTGCTGCCAACCCGGAACTTTTTGACCCGTTAGTAATTCCAGAAGACGGGGGTTCTGGAGCTTCCCGTCGGTTCCGTGTTGGTTCGGTAGGCAGGTCCAGCTTTCCGGACCCGTCTGGTTCCGCCCGGAGGAGAAGCCGAGGAGCTCCGATGTTCTCCGACTAACCGCGGCGGTTCCCGTAGGACAGCAGAAGTTTTCAGAGCAGGTAAGAGGAGCCGAACCGAGCCACCAGAACCCGGTTCTGCTCGCTGCTGGGTGGACAATAAAGTTCTGGACAGAAACACGGAGAAGGGCAGGAGGGCAGAGAGGTGAAAGGTCACAATGGTAACTTTCAGCTGAGTTTGGTTCTTCCAGGTCCTGCCTGAGTGAAATGCTCTGGTTTGACTGTGTGTGTGTGTGTGTGTGTGTGTGTGTGTGTGTGTGTGTGTGTGTGTGTGTGTGTGTGTGTCTCAGGTTAGGAATGTCAGGCAGCTCCAACCCTGGGGGTCTGAATCCTACAGAACCGGCCCAGATTCTGCTGAGGTTCTGGGTTTGATGAAGCAGAACCTCCCCGTTTAAACTGAGGTCCAGTTTAGTTCCAGTCAGTCCAGTTCAACCCAGCTCATTGGTCTGGTTTGCTTCTCCTCAGCAAGCATGTGGCAACAGTGGAAAGGAACACCTTGAAACCCATCAGAACCAGAAACTGGATCAGGTGTCATAGAGGAGGACCCGGGCAATCTGACGTCTGATCATGTTCCGACTGAAACGTGATTAATGTCAAGAAACGACTCGATGTTTACAAAAATCTGCTGGTGGGACACTTTGAACATCCAGGGGCCACCGGGGGCGTGGCTTCACGGGGCGTGGCTTCACCGGGGGGCGTGGCTTCACCGGGGGGCGTTGCTACACCGGGGGGCGTGGCTACACCGGGGGGCGTGGCTTCACCGGGGGGCGTTGCTACACCGGGGGGGCGTGGCTTCACGGGGGAAGCCGGGGGCGTGGTTAAAGTTAAAGTTTTCTTCTTCAATCAAGATATGAACATAAAACCCAACAAATTATGACATAAACAAATAATAAATATCTCATACATATCAAATGTTCTGGAGTTCACTCTGATTTCACCCAAAACATAATTTACCTGAACCAGAAACGGAGAGAAACTGATCACAGTCCGAATATTTCCACCTGGTGCCAGAAAGACCCAAGATCCTTTCTACAGTCGGTAGTTCAGAATCATCTGGTTAATGATCTGCATGGGGGAAGTTGAGCTTCTGTTTGGACTCTGATTCCAGCAGGAGGCGGAGCTTCTGCTGCTGCTCTGCTGCATATTTCAGCAACATGGAGGACAAGCCTGGACCAGTGGAGGCACGCCGAGAAACACGCTGCAGACCCATTGGCTCTGGTCCTGCTCTGGTTTTGGACTCTAAACAGATCAGATTCTAGTGGATGAATTGTCTCCTCTTTAGATGGCTGGAGTTTCTAGAGGTGAGAGAGAGAGAGAGAGAGAGAGAGAGAGAGAGAGAGAGAGAGAGAGAGAGAGAGAGAGAGAGAGAGAGAGAGNCGCAAAGAGTTGGCGAACAGCGGCGACATCAGCTGAATGAAGAGAGAGAGAGAGAGAGAGAGAGAGAGAGAGAGAGAGAGAGAGAGAGAGAGAGAGAGAGAGAGAGAGACTGTGTTTAGGTTTTCTCAGTTTTACTCACAGAACCAGAAATAGAGAACAACAGGAACTGGTTCTGAAAGCGATAGCCGCCTCTACTGAGGCGCTACTGGGTCAGTTCTGACTGCTGAGTTGGTCCCAATAGAACCAGCAAAACCAGTGGCTGACTCTGTGGGTTGGATCAGTTCACAGCGGGTCCAGTTAGTTCCTGTGTGGTTCACAGTCAGAAGGTTCTGGTTCTGCCTGACCTCCCAGAGTGAAGTGTGTGTGTGTTTTCTTGTAATTGCTAGTTCTAGAGGACCACTTTCACAACATTTACCAACAAAGTGAGGTCATGTATAGAAAGTGAGGACATTTCCTGGTCCTCCCTACTTTTCCAGTTCTACTGGTTTGATTTAGAAGTCTGGGTAAGTTAAGTTCTGGTTCTTTTAGGGAAAATTGTCTGGGTTAGGCATCCAGTTACTAAAATGAATGGAAGTCAATATAAAGTCCAGAAGTGCATCAATCTAATATCAGTAGGGCTGCGCCGATTGCAGTTTTCTAGCCAATCATCAATATTTAAAATGCCTGACCTGACAATTCTGATTTTGGATGGTACTAATTTTTTTTGTCTGAAATGTCGCTAAATATAGCAAGAAAGCTGTTGAGTTGGCAACAGTGTGGTCACTATTGTTAATTGTAAACGTGCAGACATAACTTGGAGCACCGGTATGTGAGTCAAACCTCTCTCACCGAAGAGCAAAAGAGGACAGTGGTTGATTCTTAGTCCTTTGCCAAGCTAGATAGGATCAGTGGATAAGATCAGCTTCCCATGTAGAAATCGACCCATCACTGATCTCCCAAATTTAAGGAAATTGGCACCGATAAATCGGTGCACAATACTTGTAGTATTGTCGCAAGTATTGCGACAATACTTATATTTACATTATTGACATCACAACTGGATTACTTTAAACCTAAGGACCGGGGGATTTTCTTTCTCTTATTTTTTCTTCATTTCCAAGTCTCCAAGTTAAAAGAATGCCTCCGGCCGACCCCAGGGTCATGAGTAGTATTTTACAACGACTTCAGTCTTTAGAAATGAAGATTAAACTGCTGGAGGTGAACTTTGAGATCAACGCTGCCGGTGGAAATGAAACAACGCTTCCTCAAATCAACGAGGAGGTCTTACG
>CAEFZX010018685.1:0-41447 GCA_903066825.1 Alfaro cultratus | reverse complement strand
ATATATAAATTAAATCCAGAGTTGATCTAATTTGAAGGTTTTCAGTGAAATCAGAACAGCTGCTTCAGGCTTCAGGTCTCCTCTAAACCCAGCGGGTCGTTTTACGGTCAGAGCAGCAGCAGCATGAAGACCCATCTTGATGAAGATGAAGGAAACAGAGAGGAAGACTTACTGTGACGGCTTCAGCAGAGCGGCGGCGCTGGTTCTGGTTCTGCTCCTCTGCTGCAGCCTGAAGCCGATCCAGCAGGAAGGCGGGGCGGCGGGAGGAACCAGGAAGCTTGGAGACGCTGTTCGGCTTCGGTTCGGCTGCAGCAGATATCTGAGACTCATCAGAGCCGGTCGGACCCGCTCCTCTGCTATTTGACCCAGTGGAGCGTATTCCTCCGGCCCGCCCGCTTCACATCTGGATCTGGGATCGGACTGGTTCTGTCCGCTCTTATCCTGCAGGATTCCTGTTTCCGAATCTGGACCAGGAATCTGGTTTCCCCTTTAAACCGAACCGACTGTGAGGTTAAAGCTGTGCTTTTATTAATCTGGTGGACCGGCTGTCGTTGTTACGCTGCTGGAGACTGAAAATAAATTAACTGGTCAAAAGTAACTAAATGAACATTATCAAACTTATTTGATCTGCATTAGTTTAACTTGACTTCTTAAAGGAGCAGCGTCGTGTGTTTTCCAGCCACATTCACAATCAACTAACTGTGTTACCTTCAGTTATAAAATGCTTCATATGTCGAATATGACTTAAATAAATTGTACTTCCTAATTTAACTTGAAGTTGGCCCTCTGTCTCTTTAAAAACTCTTGCTCTTTCCGAAGCTCCGCCTCCAGGAAGTCATCCCAACATGGCTCCTCTGTTTTGATGTTTTTACCAGCGTTGCTCTGAGCAGCAGGTCCTATAAGGAGCTCAGCCAATGTTTGATTGGCTGAGCCTTCGAGGAGCTGCGCCTCGAAGGCGGAGCTAGGTCCACCCAGGTGTTTTAACAGTTGAATGGTTGCTGTGGAGGTTCCTCCAGCCTTCCCTCAGTGTTAGTATTTATTTAAATATTTTTACACAATTTATTTATAATTCTTTTTCTTTGGTGGTGGGTTTTGCATTGGGTTGTTTACTAATTTGGGTGCACACAGTTAGTAAACACCTTATGTTTATTTAAACACATTAATGTTTATTTAGACCATTAATTATTTTTTTGTTTGCTGAGTTTGAAGGATTGGCTGGGAGGACCTGATAGGTTGTAAGGAAAACCCAAAAGTGGAATAAACCATCAGGCTGCTGGAAGCAGGGGACTTGCTGTTGAAGATCCTTCCTCTCTCTACTCTCTGCTAAACATAACTACTTCAGCAGTTATGTTTTAGCATAACTGCTAAACATTTATGGGGTTAGGTTGTTTTGTTTTTTATAGCTGTGTTAAAGTTAAAATGGTTTGATTTGAATTAGTTATTTATGTTTATGTATTGTTTGTCTTTGTCTTCTCCCCCACCCCTCCTCGTTTGTGTAGGCTAGCCTTTGTGTATAAATTCCCTTGTGTGTTCATTGTGTGAGGTCAGTCTTTTTGGTTTGTCATGTTGAGTTAGGTATGTCTTAGTTGATTTCTTTTGGGCCCATTTTTCTTATATTTTTGAGATTTGTTGTTAAAAGCTTTTTGTTAAGATTTTTTCGGAAATTAAATGGAAGTTATTTTTTATATATGCCTTTGTCCTTGTTCCTTGCTGGTCGGACCCTTACAGGCGTCTTGTCACTTTAAATCCAAATAAGCTACTGCAGGCCACGCCCCTCCAACTCCACTGTAAACCCGCATGTGAAGATGGCTGCAAACAGATGAGCAATTATACAACCATACATCTTTGAAAAGCAGAAGTGGAGCGTCCTGCACAACCAGCAAGAATGCAAAAAGTGGTTCCTGGATAGTAAGTCAACAACAAAACACTTTCTCCTTTCCAGCAGCCATTGTACAACGCATACAATGGTAAAACCAGCTGATCAAACGTGCTGGTGTTCTTTTTGGGTTGCTAGGTAACGGTGCAGTGCCCAACGATTGCTACTCAACAATTGGGAGGTTTCTGAAATGGCTCATTTTCCAGACTCCAAAGTTATTCCCTATAAAAGCACTTTGACTGTTTTTAGAAGCAGTAGAGACCCAAATGGAAGTATAAAACATGCAAAGAGTGAAGTCTGCATAATAGGTCTTCTTGAACTGTTGCTGTGTGATAGCATTAATTTAAAAAAAACAAAAAACTTATTGATAAAGTAAGCTCTCCACTAAATATTTTTAATTTTTATGTATTTCAGGTGGATATTTCTTTATTTGATGGGGTAGCTATTTATTTAGTTTTGAATGAAACGGCTCTACATACTTTTGGACCTCCTCTGTAGCGAGATCCTGCCTTGTTTTTCACACTCTCAGTTGTCTAAAAACAACATTGCCAAGTTAAAAAAAGTAGCAATTTTCCCACAGCCCTTTTCCTAACATGTGAAGAGAAATACCTCTCATTTCAATGAATTGTTTTCTTATAAGCTTATAGCCGATTTCCTGAGAAACGATCTATTTCTGTACAAGAACTCAACTCCTGTGTGCATACAGGTTTGTGTTACACCACTAATGATTTGGAGGTTTTCAACAAATACCATCATCTGAGCAAGGGTTTTCCTGACAGAATTGGTGCATTGTGTTGCTTTCATGAAATTATATATAAGCTCGTTTTCCAAATACATAAAGCAAATGCTGATGGTACAATTCAATTCCTCTTTTGAAGGAAAGGCTTTTATCTATTATGCAAAGACGACGCAAACACCAGCTAAGCATCATCGCCTCGCAGCAAGGTCACTGTGTGTGTAAGTGAGTAGTTTTCATATTCTGTTGGCGCTCGGGTTGATTTTATTTTTTTTTTTAGGTACCTGTTTCCTCCCACAGTCCAGTAGTAGTATGTCGGGTTCACAGGTGGTTCTAAATTGACCCTCTATGTGAATGTGTGTGCTTGCAGGGTTGTTTGTGTCTGTACGATCATGTTTGTTGCTTCAGCTCCCCTGGATGCCCACCTGCGACAATGCAAATGACGTTCCAGGTTCACACAGGGTACAAGTGGCTCCACCAGAGACAAATACCTCCTCTTTAAAAAAAAAAACATTATAACGTAAACACATTCCAACGAAAAGAAAAATAACTTATAAAACACTTCAACCAAATTAATGCAGTAAGTTCTACTTTGGAATATTCTTTAGAGACACTCAAGCTAGCAAAATAGCT
Organism: Alfaro cultratus; assembly: GCA_903066825.1. Lineage (NCBI taxonomy): Eukaryota > Metazoa > Chordata > Actinopteri > Cyprinodontiformes > Poeciliidae > Alfaro > Alfaro cultratus. Next base: position 38,202 of record CAEFZX010018685.1, on the reverse strand, counting down.
AGCTTAATATCTAAGCTAGCTTGCTATATTGCTAGCTTAGATATTAATGTCTAAGCTAGATGTAGTGCTAGCTTACACATTAAGCTAGCACTACATCTAGCTTAATGTCTAAGCTAGCTTGCTATATTGCTAGCTTAGATATTAATGTCTAAGCTAGATGTAGATGTAGTACACACACACACACGTGTAGTAAGCTACACATTAGTGTAGTAAGCTAGCACTACACATTAGTGTACTTGTAGTGCAACAAGTACGAGATGTGGAAAACTGCCCAACAGTGCCCTCTTTCTTAGAACCGACTGCAATAATTTTAGGTGAATATGTAATGAAGACAACATGCAGACACTTTTTAAAGTGTCTGCATGTGCACAAAGATGTGCAAAACATGCACAATGAAAAACTAAACTTTTTTGAATTATATATATATATCACAGATACTTTAGTGTACTGAGGCATAATGCAATGTAAGAGTGCACTGTTGCACTTTCAGAGAAAGAGATTGTATTCCTCTTCCTAATAAGTAAAAGAATAAAAGAAACGGAGCCCAATCCTGAATCCATAATCACGACCACAAATCCCTCTGAGATGTAATGAGTGGAAGCACTCTGCAGTTGGAACCATTAAGATAAGATCCAAAGCGGGGGCCCAGTTTGCCGCGTTTGGGAAGTTGGGCTTTTTGTGGATCAAGTTTTGACTCGTGATGCCGCAGTAACCCGACCCCTGACCTGACAAGTGACATTACAGCTGCGGTGTGAGCGTCGTGTACCGCCGGGACAAACAGGAAGTCCGCTGCGCTGGAGTCACTGATCACCTGCAGAAACGACACGCTGGATGAGGCAGGAGACGAGATAATGATCGCCACGAAAGTTTCCAGAGGATTTAGTTTTGATTATTTAATTTAAACGTCTTTTTCTTGCCCTTATTTTGTTAGGCACAGTTAGATTTTCCTGGGTAAAGAAAAACATTAAAAGAGATGCACCCAGAAAATGGCTGAAACCAGAAAGTTTTATTTTCAGCTTGATCGGCCCTGACCAGGACCGGACAAAAACTCAAAACCCAAAACACGGCGTTTTGGATGAAATGTTTGAGCTCCAGCAGACATTACTGTGTCACTCTTCGGTGCTGACTCAGTTACCGAGTGAAGAAACCTTTACGGTATCGGCAAGGTGTGGGGATGACATTGGAGGAAACACAAAACCTTTGAGAAAATGTCTCAAAGGAAGCTATGGTTTCTACAACATGTCGAGATGTGTGCGGTTCATCTTGGCTGCAGGACGGCGAGAGAAAGCAAGACGGTCAGTGGATAACAGGAAGGCTGAATATAGTTCAGCAGATTTGCTCTGTTTTAGGATTTTCAGCTTCTATCATGGAACTTGTTGGATTTGGAAACTTTGTCCACCTTTGGAAATCTTAAAGTTGAGGTAAGAATCTACATCCTCCAATGCAGAGCTGTTCTTATAATGCTTGTCCCGCTAAAAGCGCTAATCGCTAATAAAAGTTGACAGACACAGCTTAAAATGTTGTCTAAAGTAAGATATCAGTAAAGATACTTTTACAGCTGCTTCTCCCTAAGCCGTGAGGTTTGGCTTAGAAGTCCTGACCATAATATCTATTACTAATAACTCACAGAAGACACTAAAATAACTTTTTTTTTGTATTGTCATATCTTATGATATTATAGTCATTAAAGAAAAATCGGTACTGTCAACTCAAAGGCCTGGCTACGGAGCCTGACTATTGGGAATTGGCCACAACATTATGATCGGTGCGTCTCAAATTTAAAAACAACAGACTGCAGATCAGACCAAAAACTAAATATCTCCAGAAATTAGCAGCTCTGAGTCTTTAATGGACTCTTTTGGAAGCAAAACAAGCTCCCTTAAGGTTGTTTCCACCGAGCGAAACGCATCTATTTCAGTCTGTTGTATTCTATTTTTTTTTCTCCTAAATCTCTTTCGACACCTCCTCGTTGTCTACTTTAGGTGAATCTAGCAGAGAAAAGAAGCAGCAGGCTTCTCCCTGACACACACGAGGGGGGAAACACGACATGCTGCAGCGGAACACATTTTAGATCTTAATTCGGCGGTAAACTGCACCCATCAACATCTACTTTGTATTTGCCTCTGGTGATATGAGTCTATTTCCCCAAACAGCAAACTGGATAATGAGGGTAAAAGATAAGAAGCGGCACCGATGGATTGCGCGTACCTGAAAATTTTTTTCCCTTTTTCTTTTTTTTTTTTTTTTGAGGCTCTCTGCGGATGTTTCCTTCTTCGGGCTCGAAAAGCGCTAAAAATGTTCCGCCAGGCTCACTCAGAAGCAACAACATCCTTCCCTTTGTGGCTCCGAGTGAAACCTCAGAAGTCAGAGTTGTGCCGCTTTATTAAGTATCCATCTGAACTACAGTTTGCCGGCACGGCAGAGGGCTCAAAAAGTCTCGAAAATCCCATTACGGGGAAAAGTAATAAGTTACGCATAATGATAAAACGCAGCAATTAGGTTAGAACCAAATTACGAGCGGATCGGAGAAGATGTGGGAATGGCTGCCGTACCCCATCGCGTCTGGTAAACGACGCTCAAAGGAGGCCGTTGGACATCGGCGAAACTGCCTCTCCCCGAGTTATTAGATTAGCCCTGGGGCAGAAAGTAAATAACTTCAGACATCTCACAGCAGGCGTGCATCCCTCCAGCCCTCGCCGTTATTGGATTACTAAGGGAAACCTTGTCCAGAAGACAAAACGACTCAGTGGAGAGAGCGGAGCAGGGGATGGTTATTGGAGGGGCGGGTGATGCAGAGAGCAGAGGGCCTGCTCGGGCCTGGACGCCTGCAGCACTTAAGGATTGAGCAGCCGTCAGGGGCCACCGGGGTCCCGGGCTGATTATTGGCTAACAGCAGTCGGGCTTCGGGCCTGCCGGGATCTGCGTCATCCGTCTCCTGTCACGTTTCATTTGGGTCGCTGCCACGGCGATCGTCCACTCATCATTACCGGAGACAAACGAGGGCCAACCTCTCGCAAGGTCAACGACCGTCTTGTCCCGGGCTGTGGGGGCTTAGAGGGTGGCTCTGATTCCTGATACACTCAGAGTAATTAAAACCCAACGAGCGGAAGAAGCAGAAGTCGATGGAACTTTTTTTTTTTTCTGAGACTGCTAATGAGATGCTAATTTGTTGGCCCGCCAGGAACGAGGTACGAGCAACTCAAGGACACGAAACCAGATTTACACGCACATCTGAGGGGCGAACTTTTTAAATGATGATGTGAGCAGCTTCCAAGCTCCAGATCGCTTACAGGGCCCCGGTGCCTCTGGGTCGGATACCGCCTCAGCTCAGACTCCATCGGTTCGCCCTCATGCTGCCTGAAAGGAGTCCAATTCAGACCTGTTTTCGAGCACCCCACTGTGCCAGCCCCCTCTTTCTACACATCAACTCATTCCAGGATCACCAGGCTGGCTGGCTGACCCACTTTTTTTTCTTTTTTTTTTTTTTAGCAGATATCACACAGACTCTCTGATATCTTCACACACATTTACAAACAGATCGCACAACCCTTCCCCTCCTTCCCCCCACCCAACCCCCAAATCGGGTCAATCCTGTCCTCTCATGTTTATTAATCAGGGCTGCTCTTTGGACGAGCGCTCGCCTCCCTTCAGCCGGTGGCATGCGTCTCAGGAGTGCTGAGCTGTGATGAAACCAAGCAGACAGCTGTGTGGTCCCGCTCCCCTTTAGCTGAGAGCTCGTTTTCTGACGTGTCGGTTTACATAAGACGCCGGCAACAACTCCGCCCGCACTGTCAGCCAGCGCCTCGCCCTAAAAGAACTCCTGCGAATAATTATTTTATTTTTTTAAAGAAAGGTTAAACAAATAGATGTCTTATTAACGAAGAAGAACAATTGGATTTTTAATCTGGCATCTCGGGGTCGCGCCGAAGAAGAATCGTGAAGGACGCCATTGCTGGGAGAACAACAATTAGAGCCGCCAAACATCCGCAGCGCCAGAAGACATTTTTGGTTGAGCTTCTGCTTCATTGAGTGGTCACACCGGGGATTTTTCCTCAACCACCAAGGGGCTCTTTTGCAGGAAGTGAATCATTGGCTGTCAAACTTGAAAATCAAAGAAGAAAGTACGGATATTCATACAGGGGTCCCCAAAGTGGGTCCTGGAGGGCCGGCATCCTGTATGTTTTAGTTCTCTGGATCACCTGGATCAAATGATGGCTCATTAGAGGCCTAAGAAGAACATTGACATGCTGAAAAGGTTGTTGGTACCACCAGGGGGAGAACTAAAACGTGCAGGATGCTGGCCCTCCAGGACTGACTTTGGGGACCCCTGATTTAGAACAAACTCATGCTAAGTGAAAGTCAAAGCCTTTGCTGAGCAAGCTGCCTGGTGCACAATGAGAGGGATGGAGCCTCATCAGTTCTTCCCTCTGGAGAAATAAACCGCCTCAGCCTTTAAGCTCTGCTGTCCGGTGTGACTTCAGGGCTGGGCATCGATACCAACACCAAGCTGTTGGTCCGTTTGTGACGACATAGTCTCCTCGTCATCGACTCAACAGAATGCATTGTGTTGTCTTGTGAGCGGGGCATGTCCAACTTGTGGCCATTTTTGTACACAAGTTAGGACTCAAAGCTGTTTAGTGACATTAGTATCTCACCGCTGACATGAAACCTTTTTTAATCTGACGTTATTTTCTCCTCATGAGATTTGTAAGATGCTAGTACACAGACTCCAAGCTAAACGAGGTCTAGATCCGGGCCGTCAAACTCATTTTCATTCTGGGCCGTATCAAAAATCTGAATGTTCTTAAAGGGCCGGTTGTGCCAGGATCTATTTCTAGAACCCATTAAACTATTAAAAAAACATCAATAAGTAGCTGTTGGTTTCAGCATTCAATAACTGTTACTTAAAATGAAAATAATATCAAACACCTTTTCAGTCCATCCTGGATTCTGTGTTTGTTTTTGTGTTTATTTTTCCAATCAAATTCACAGATTTTGCTGTGCTAATTTAGAAATATTTGTAAGGAATTTTTACGATATTTACACTAATATTTGAAAAATGACTTTAAAAAAAAACACGCTGCATCGATCATGATCACGGACTATAATTTGACATCAAGTAAGGCTGAGGCAGCAGTCACTTAAACACACAAAAAATTGCAGTAAAATCAGATACAAATCAAAAAATATTAATTTTGTGTGAATTTTGCAGATTTGTTAAAAACTGGAGGGACTTATTGATGTAATTTGGAGTTTAAAGGGCCACATAAAAAGCTACAGGGGGCAACATTTGGCCCCCGGGCCTCGAGTTTGACACATGAGGTCCAGATAGAAGGGACTCTGGAGCGACGTTCAGCCAAGACTAACAGCTGACTTTTCTCCAGAGTTTGGATGTTTATGATTATTATTTTTATCCTAAAATAGAAAAAAACAAACAAACACATTCAAGCTTTATTGCCACAAGAAACTTTTCTGTAAACTTTGCTCATTAAGTGTTATTGGTGGAAACAGCTTAAGGCTTGTGTTGTTGTTTTTTTTCTGTTAAAAAATAATGCCGCAGTTGGCAGTGAATTTCACAGCAATAAACATAGTAAATGTGTCATTTACTTGAAAACGGGGAACTAAAACAGACATACTCTGAGGTGTGAACGTTGTTTTTCAGCTGTGATGTTAATACAGTCACGCAATTACACCAAATATCACAAGATTTACAAGGAGCATCTATTCATTATTCAGTGTTTTACCCAGAACTTTGCTTGTGGGCTAATTTGCTTGTATTCTCTGTATGTGTGAATTACCTGGTGGAAATTTTATACCAACGGCCCCATTGGAAATGTTCAGACTGAGACAATCGTTTACTTTCCGAACAGTGTAACAGTGTGGGCAGCTATCAAGTGCTACACGGACTCTCTGTGCATTTTTATCAAGCTTATTAAAACCCCTTCACGCCACTCTGGAGTTCTTCTTCTTCTTCTGCTGCTGCTTCTACAAACAAAAGGTGTCTAGCATTGTAATGCACATGTACGACATGATGCGCAGGATTTTGTGGACATTACATGCTCACATATGCATGTGACATTTTTGGTCTGATAAAATCGGGAGTGGTTTTAAATCTCTCTTGGTCTGATTGTGTGGGAGATATTTTTGGACCTCTAGTAAAACTGGCGTAGTTTAAATGCCTACCTGAGTGTTACTGCTGCAGAACACTTTCCATTCCCAAGTGACCAGACTCATCGTCTCCTCAAATCCTCTCAGACTTGTTTCTTCAGAATGACGGTAAGTCTTTCACAGACACCAGATTTCAACCCAAAAGTGCGTCTTTGGAATACGGTGGTACTGAAGATCTTGGTTGCGGATATGGAGACGACTAATCTGCACCAACTGTGTGACACTTTCAATATTAGAGGAACTTTCCCACGCCTAGTTCAGTCTTTGTTATACAGAATTAAGGCAGTGAAAGAGAATCAAGCAGTACAAGTAGATCTAAAAACGACGTGTGTAATTTCTCACTCTGCTTTGCTCTGTTTCTTTGAAAAATAGGATGTGTTTTCAAAGAAACACAGTTCAACCTGAGAGGCTTGCTGCCTTTTTAAAGTTAAGAAAATTGACATTCATGAAATCTGTGATTCTCACATTAGTGGTTTATAGTTAACAATCTGACACTTCCAGAGTGACTTGAGACTTTTTAACGTTGCTCTTTCAACTGTGTCAAAACTCTTCAGGTATGTTACCTGCATTTATTGTGGCGATGCTAAAAGTGATGATAAAAAAACATTTAAAAATACCATAGCAATAGATTGTATAGATATGAGTGCACTTCTTTGCAGTTAGAGCCTTAGAAACATGAATACTTCCCTTAAAAAAGCAAAAACAGAACAACTAACTTATTATTTCTGGCAGTGCAATGATTGCATTTGATCATATTTTTAAATTCATAAATATGTAGTCACGTAATAAACAAAGAAAAACAGCGAAAATAATCAAAATTCTTATGACAATAAAAATAAAATTACAACCAACGATAAATAGTGCAATAATAGTTACTGTAAATTTGAAATGATCCATTCTGTTTCCCAACCAGTTCATTTAAAGTGGATTTTCACTAACAGTCTGTAGTTACATGACAGACTATTAAGTTACTGCAGAATATACAGTAAGTATCACTTAAAAGACCCTGTTGCTATTCCAGACTGGTATTAAGGTTCATGTAATCTCAGTTTTATCGACTATTGAGAAGAAAACACTAAAAGTTAGTCTGATGTGCAACTTAAAGTTAATGGATCGTGGAAGTTTGTTGATGCAAAATGGACAAAATGGACTCCTGAATAGCCAATATCAACCAACAGCATGCAGGAAAAGCAATATGCATTTGGGAAATCGGCTTGGTGATCTCACTTATGTGAATTAAAATGAAATCTTTTCATCTGTCATGTCAGAAAGGATGCTGAAGTCCATCCATTACGTTTCGTACTGCTGATACTAAGAGATCAGCTCGCGCTCATTAGATGGTTAAATGGCACTTAAGATGTCCACAAGGGGCCACGCGTCATTAGAAATTCCCAACATAATACCTACCGTATTTCTAGGTATCGATCACGAAGAAGCCTAACATTAAGGCTGCCAGTCATCTAAATGCTTTAAAGACAGCCATTACTTTGCAGCTGTTTGGAGAAGTTGACTTCAAAAGGGTGAAAACCTCTGGTGTGTAGTAGCGCTTGGGAAAGAGGAGCAGGTGGAGTCGGTGGGAGAGAGACGGGGGGTGCGGGGATGGCGAGAGCATACAGAGATGGGAGATAAAGGAGTACAGAGGGGAAGGCCTTTGATCTCTGGCAGGAGTCAGCGATGAAGAAAAGAGACGGAGAGCAGCAGAGACGATTACAAACAAGGCATGCACTCAATTCCCAACAGCACCGCGAACGCAGGAGGAAGAGACAGGCAGGGGGAGAGAGAAAAGTTGAGCAGATTGGGAGAGACAGGACAGGGTCACAGAACGAGAGACGGAGAAGAAAAGCGAGGATGAAAATGAGGCAGAGGGAAACAGATAAGACCAGGATGTTAAAAGGATTTCAGTCCAGAGGCTGTTTGGGGAGTTCTATCAAACGCTATGCTAAAGCAATTAGTATTGAGCCCCTTTCTTGGAAAGTGAAGCCAAACCACAGCGGCAGTCTGTAACATAGTTAGGGCGTAACAACCAAGTCGAGCAAACCCCACGGTCCCCATTAAACCTCAAGTTTTAATTGGCGTGTCAGGACGGGGCTGCTTTTCACAGCCCACAAGTGGGCACGGCTGAAGAGGTTGGCCCAGCGAGCGAGCACATCCCGCTTCAAGAGGAAATCCCCGAGACAATAAACAGCGCTGCTTTGGCAGATTAAAAGGGTCTAAGTCAAGTGGCATCAAAAGCTCAATACCAAATGCAAAAGTGAAATCTGATGACAACAGTTGCTAGCATAACGGCAGGGAATCTTACGGCGCTGAGGCAAGTTTGAAACTAGGGAGTAATAATAACTTTAATGAAACAGTAAACACAGAGAAATCAAATTAAAAGTATGTAAACAAGAGTCAAAGGAAAAAACATGCGCTAACCAAGCCATGAAATATGATGTTAGCTAGTCCCAGAAGGCTACATATTAGCTACCTTCAACAAACGGAGCAAAAATCCCCAAACCTCAATTTTACAAAGAGGTTCTAAGATCTCAGGTGCTACACCTGGTATCAAAACACACCTAATCATTTCTGCTTTTTGAAAACTAGCAAGCAACCTCTTCAAACTTAAAAAAAACAAACAACTATAACAATATCTTATAATACAAGAATGCTAACTGCTAAGGTTTGAAGCTTACAATTTATGTGATAATCGTTATTTCAGGGATGATGACGGTGAACTGTAACAGAGTTAAAAGGACCTGACTGAATTATGCTGCAAGAAACAAATGAGGCAACATGTTGCTAGCTAGCTAATAAAGCTAACTCTAACACTGAGAATCTCTGTCATTTGTCATTTTAAGATACAATCATGCAATAAGTCTGCAGGAAATGGTCAGTCTCTGCTGCAAATATTACTAACAAGTAAGTGGACAGTAAATACACAAAAACAGACAAAAGCAAGATTATCAAAACCTCAAACGCTTTGAGATATATTAAAAACCTGTCAGTTTGTTTTCGTTGTTGTTTTGTTTAGGATATTATCCAAAGAAATATGAAACTAACACAAAAGCAACAGAACAAACATATTTTAAGTGCTACAATTCATGACTAATCAACTAGAGTATATTTCTCACTTACACTAAAGCATTTAAAATTTTAATGTAAAAGAAGTGCATTTGATCTGAACTTGTTTCCTTGTTTTGGTTAGTGCCCAAAAAATAAATCTTGATTTACTGAACACAAAATAAATGAAAATCTTCAGCCCTTGATGGGAGGCATCAGCTTCATTATGAACTTCCAACCCAACGTTATCAGTTCACCAGCGTTGCTGTTGTTCATTATCAGCACTGGATCTGAGATTATGTTCCATCTCTCTGATGCGTCCAGATAATCTCTGATTGATGTTCAGCTCATCTTTGTCTGTAGTCCATCAATACACGTAGAATATAATGTGATGTATTCAGACATTCAAGAAATTGAAGTAGAACAGAATAAAAGTAATTCTGATAAACATTAAGATTATAACCAGGCATGGCTAAAGTAAAACTAATACCGTACATCTGGCCAGTGTGTCATTACATTACATTATTTTTCCTGTTATAAGAACAATAGCTTATTAGTAGAGTCAGTCGGTGCAATAAGGAGGATACTGAAGAATCCGAATCTGACAAACAATAGGATGATTACCTTGTTCAAACATGTAAAAAAAAACAACTGCATCAAACCTTTCAAATGGATCAGGAAGTGCAATTAGGAATTTTAAATATAAATAATAAAACATGATGTTGCTTAGAGCACAAAACATAGATTTTGCCTCAATAGATCTGCCCTTATAAATCGGACTCATTGTTGCGATACCCGATCAAAAATTTTATTCTGGACTGGAAAAGTGAGCTCTTTAAAATGATCAGTTTTTCTGATTTTACTATTTCTGTTGGAGTAAAAGGAACATTGCTCTTTTAGTCTATGAGCTACTGACAACATGTCTCCGAAATTCCAAGCAAAAAGTTTTTTATATATTTGCAGAAAATGAGAAATGGTCAAATTAAGGAAAAAGATGCAGAGCTGTCAGACCTCAAATATTGCAAAGAAAACAAGTTAATGTTCATTTAGAAACAACAATATTAATGTTTTAACTCAGAAGGAGTTCAAGAATCAACATTTGGTGGAATAACTATGAGCTTTCAGTGTAGAGGGCTCTTCGTTTTTTCCAGAGGTGTATATTTAAACTTAGTTGTATTTTCAGTATACTTATACATTAACTGTTAAGCCAGATATCAGTCACAATGTGCTGCTTCCAGCCCCCTGTCTCCTCATTGTTCCCTCTTACAGCAGTCACTGCCTCCTTTGCCTTCAGCGTTTTTGCTCTCAGCCTGCAGAGCTCCAACGTCGGCATCTCTGAAGCAGCACATTTTTCACATCAGTCCATTGTCATTTCGCATACATCTGTTAGCTTTAACCACAGACACCAGTATCTGGTGGCCGCTCTGATCCAACAGCTCCTGGGCTCTTTCTCTCCCTCTCTCTCTGTGAAAAACACTCTGCAGCGTGCCAAGTCCCAGGAGGCTGTCACTTTCAGGAGAAAGACGTGTGGGGGGCCGACAGAACTACATCTAAAGTCACTCAAACCGCATGCGTCTGCCATTCTAACATTTAGTTGAACAGCCGCTGAATGTCTAACCTCTTTCTGATTGTGCTTCTACTTTAATATGCGACTCCCCAGAGAAGCGAGTCCCCGGCCCCAGAAAGGCAGCACGGCGAGAAAAGTGAACGCTGCACAGATTTGAACTCATGCAACGTCCGTCTCAGGCGGTTACGGCTGCAGTGGCATCTTCTGCTTACCTTGGAAGATAGCAGCGTTCTGGATGATGAGGCGTTTGAGATGAGCGCTGACAACCTGCAGCCCTGACTCCATGTTGCTGCGTGCAGCTACCTGATACCGCTCCTCCATCTTCTTGGAACAGCAGGTCGGGCCTTTGGTTTGGCAAACCTGCAGATCTGCACCTGGCAGTGAACCAGCAGAGACAGGATGAGATTAGGGAAGGAGCTTGCAGAGCCACTCTTTGTTTTAATTTTTATTCCAAGACAGAAGCCTCTTACAACTCAAATACACACAACAACAACAACCAAAAAAAAAGACACGGCATCATCCTCTGCAAGCTAAATGTAGAAAATGTAATTTTCCGCACATTCCGCACCCTTAATTAGTGTGTTATTTCTGTGTAGAGGCCCTGTTATCCGGCACAGCTGAAATCAAAAATAAATTGTGGTTTGAAAATGACTCCATTTGATGCACAGTCATGCAACAGAAATGTTTTCCATCTCCCCTAAAAGATCGGTTTGGTCGACAGAAAACCTTTTCACCACTCAAGGCTACACTTGATCAAGAAAAAAGTCATTTTAGGCACAAACATCGGGAAGAGAAGACTTCAGGATGTTTGATATAGAAAATAGCCAAGCAATGAAACAACACTGGTCCATCTGAATGTGAAAACTACTCACTCCTGGAGCTTTTATGAACAAAACAGATGTATTAGTAAAACGTAAGAAGGACTCTTCATTGGACTGATGCAGCTGTACGAAACTAGATAATCAACACTTTCACAGAAGAGTAATTAACATGTTTTAGTTCACAGACATAATGACCCAGCAGGTAGAAATGATCAGATATTAGGATCTAATGTATTCTGACAGATCTGAATCATTTCTCCTTTTTTCCTGTTACTATATGATCTCAACATTTCATTTAACTGGAAACAGAAGGAAAAAAAACACAAAACAAATCCAAACCAGTTCATGAAGTCAAAGTGGATGTGAGTCCCTCAACTTTTCTCCACAAGTCGAGGGGGTTGGCGACTGTGTCTTTTAGTCAAGCCGAAGACCAAACATGTAAGACCAACAGTACCTTGTAAAAGTAACCACACCACTGAATGTTTTCACATTTTATCACATCTCTGCCACAAACTTCAAATGGTTCATTGGGATGTTTTCTGTGAGTTGGAATAAACACAACAGTTGTGGAGGCTATGACACAATGTCACTAGACTGAACTTCTTACACAATGTTGTGGCAAAACTCTGAGCCTGCAAAGAAAGAAAAACACACCGATAACTGGAACAGGCAGGAAGAAGGAGAATGGAGCTGTCCCACAAACCACAAGACTAAACTTCTACAAACTGTTAAAAGTGATCCTGTGTAATGTAATTATTTCAGTCACACACATTCATGAGGTTTCACACACATTCTAATTAGAAAAATCTTTTAAAATAAGAAGTCATTCTACGTTTCTGACCATTTACATCCAGTTGTGCTCATTGTAGCCTTTCACTGGCAACACTGATGATTCTGAGGAGTGCCGACTCTTTACCAGGCTGGGCAACATCTAAAATCCCTCTAGTGAGTTCTGGTTTTTCCAAAGGTCTTCTCCCAGTGAGATAGGCACCCAACCCACATTAAATGACTCTTTTCAATCCTGTATAGAGAGGTTTCCAGCTCCATCCCATCTCTGGGTTGAGTCTGGCCAACATTCAGAGGAAGTCCATTTGAGCCACTTGTATCCGGGATTTCATTCTTTCTGTCATGATCCATATCCTCTCAGGTGAGGGCCAGACATTGGATGGACCAATAAATCGAGAGCTTTGCTTTTTGGCTCAATTCTTTCTCCACCACAATAGACCAGAGCTGCACTTGCATCACTTCAGATGCAGCCCGGTTCCTTCCTACCATCATTTGTGATACTTTAACTCCTCCGCTTGAGGCAGAGACTATAACCTTTAACACAGAGGGAGCAGTCCATTTATTTCCAGGCAAGATCAATGGTCTTGCCTGGAACCGACTCTGATCCACCTTGCTTCACTTTCAGCTACGAACTGCTCCAATGCACACTGGAGGCCTTGGTCTGGAGACACTAACAGAACCACGTCATCGTCAAAAGGCAAAGACGGGTCCCCATACCTGTCACCGTCTTCTCTGTCAATACAAACTGAGATTCTGTACAAACACTTAATCACTTAAGAAATTTGACCCACATTTTAGATCTTGACTCAAAACTAGTATGTTTGCGTGAGCAAGTCCCAAAACTTTAGCTTACGTGATTAGGAACAATTGGAAGAAAGATACGAGGTCATTGGCCATTAATGTTTTAACAACAAGACTTACGGTGATTTCAAGTCTAGTGCTCATATTGACACTTTCTGGTCTCATCCACCGCCACCAAAACCTTTTGCCCACTAATATAGGATATTACCATATCCACTTGTGCTTTATCACGATTAGGTGGATACTAAACTATAATGGTCACAGAGAAAGTTGTAAGTCTTGGACTTAACTCAACTGACTTCTTCTTTGCAGGATTTCCCAATGGTACAATTATCTAATGGCTGTTTACAACAAAACATTGTAGAATGCATATTTTTGAGCCTTTACTATAAGATTATCTTGCAGCAAAGCTGTTACCAAAGTTTGATGCCATTCTGAGCCCATAAAAGGTAGAAAAAGTGATCAGCTCCTTCCATTCCAACTGGGAATTCACTTCAGCTTTTGTCGTACGCACTACCTAGGCAGTGCTGACGTCAGTGAAAGAAATGTTGCTGGATTTCAGAGTCATGGGTTTTGGAGCAATTGTTTTACAACAATAATTTCTGTGATACAATGTTAAAGATGCCTTTTCAAAACGCAGGCAGCAAGTTTCCTTCTTTCACCCTACCTGCGTACGCTGACGCATACAAAGACAATGTAAGTAGGACTCAAGCACCCAGTTTGGAAAACAAAAAGGAGATCCAGTGAAAATGCTTCCCTTCAGTGCCTCCCCCTTCATGCCATGCAGCTGCCTGCAGATCAGTGGAGGCCGCAGTAATAATGTGCCAAGCTTCGTTGACGAGTTGTTGGCAGGATTGGCTCTTGAGAGGCATCAGTGACAAGGGGTCTGATTGATGGTTCGGTAAACAAACGTCAGGGGAGTCTGCCAGCTTCCATGCGGGATGTGCAGGATAAAGAGACAGAAGCAGAAAGATTAATTTGGAAGTTGGATTCTGAGTAGGGGGATGGTGGGTGTATGGGTGGGGGGTCTCAGAATGCGCATGCATCAGAAAATGTCTGATAGCTTGCGTGTCAAAAGATAGGGAGGCATCTTTTGTCAAGTTGGAGGGTTTATCTTAACGACAAAGGGGATTCTGTTGGTGTGACTCCTTGAGATCTTCAGAAAATAGAAACAATGCAGACATGAAGAAAGTTCATCTACCTGGAGACTGGATGATTAATAAGTGTGGAATCAAACAGAGGACAGCTTCTGTAAGCTGCTGACAGCCATCGAGGTTTAGGGGCTGCAGCCTAATAAGCAAAAGAGGCAATAAAGCTGTCAAACGGCACCTTTTGTATGCAAACTGACGGGCTTAATATCTCAAATCAATACCAACAAAAGACTCCTGACAGATAAGATCAAGTTAATTTCAGTCTGCGGGGTAGAATTATTAAACTTTTACGTGAGGTGATACTGGTTGCTGCAGAGAGGAGACGGGGATTTGGCAATTATTTCCAGCAAAACAGACAGATTCATCTGTGCGTTTTGTCGTGCTGCAGATGATAAATGTGTTTCATTACACAAGTTCCACAGCAGTGAGGGGGAAAGGGACAGGGTTCCCACTGGAGTTTCACAAATAATAAAATCACACCGTCTAAATATAAAGCCTTTCTTGTGACTGACAGATCAGTTGGGAATAAGCTTCCTCCATCTCTCCTTTCGCTCAAGGCTCAGCTTTGGTTCTCCTCCCGCTGCTGTTCCTTGTCTTTTTTTTAAACTTTTTTCTCTCTTTCAGCTGTGCAGTTTGGTGCTGAACTTGTTTTCACTTCTATCACCTTGAGTTTAACAGCTACTGGGCACTGGAAACAGCTTTCTATCAGCCTGTTATTGGTTACTGACTTTTGTGTGTGCAGGTGTTTGTATGAATACTGGTTTTTGTTACCTCCTCAGGACGTTTTATGGTGTAACATCCAACCGCCTCGGGACTGATTGGACTTATGGACCAAAGTTCAAACCTGATGCAATAGAACATCTTTTTTCTTTTTTTTTTACTTTAGGACAAAGCTAAGGTGTGAATTGACTAGAAATGTCTGGAATCTCACATATAAAATTGTGGAATTTTATAGAACTTGGTCATTTGTGTATTTGCTGTAACGAACCTCCAAAAGTCCAAAAGATCTTTCATTGACATACACAGTGAAAGAGCAGTAATTCAGAGCAGGTCTTGTCTGCTGTGGTTGCTCAGCTCTCCCTCACATAAAGACCTGAATGCAGCATAAATCTATTTATTAGTACCTCCTAAGACTCACAAAGTGGCTTATTTATAACAGCTCTGATAATAAGTTTCGTCCAACACCAACAAGTTCTGATGCAAATGGTCAACTAGTTTCCTCTCATCACAGAGAGGAAACAGAGATCCTAAGATGACCTTTTTTTAGCCATATATGCTGAGTCAGGTTGTTATTTTAGTGATAAATGATGAAGCTACACATATTTTAGGTGACATATTGTTCCAGCTAAAAAAGCTTATTAAAACTAAGTTAGCCCTCTGTTAGACTGAAGAACAGCCTCCAGAAACTCTAAAGGATGATATCCGATGGGGAAAGAAGAATATTTTTCTCTGCACAAAAGCCTCCTGACCCTCATTATTGCAGTGCAAATTAAAACACCTTTACAAAAGCTTTCATTCTACAAAAGGGCAGTTTCTTGACTTATATGTGAAATTTGTGTGCTGCTGTTCTTACAACAAAAGTTGGGAGAGATATCTTTACAAAAATCTAACCAATTAAGTTATTTTCCTATTAGTCTGTTGAACTTGATTACATCAACTATCTAATGAGATACTTTTTAAGGTTAAAGAATGAGCCCAAAGCCCAAGCCCCACAACAAGAAGTGCTGGTTTTGGGTTATAAGTTATAAGATAAGATTTGATTTGAGTGAAGGTTAGGTTTAGCCATGCAGCTGTGATGTTTAGATATAGGGAAACAGTCAGGCTTAGGTTAAAGAACAGATTTAAAAATGAATAGAAGTCAGTGCAAAGTCCCTGTGACGACAGAAAGACATTCTACATGTGCGTGGTGCATGTGTGCCTGTGCGTGTGTGTGTATGTGTGTGTGTGTGCGTGCGAGACTGTGATAGACAATTCCGTTAAACAAACTAAAGAAGGACAAAGATCCAGGCCAGGAGCAATTTGCATGTAAATTCCCCCATCATACAACCTTGAGGCGACACCTTCGAGTCATTACATACATTCCATCAATACTCTGCAAGGTTTCAGTGTTGGACTGTTTCCCATGCAGAGCAGCTGCCAGTGTACAGGCGCCTTGCAAAAGTATGAAAACCCCTTGAATTGATCTGCATTTTGTCAGAAAATGCTGAAATGTATATTGTTGGTGAAATGTCTGTCTGAAATAAATTATCATCAAAATTATCATCAATCAGTCAATCAAAATACACAACAGTATTTTTTGATGACAATAACTGAATTGTCTGAATACTGAATTCATTATAACTGAATAACAGAATTCAGAATTCATTTAATGGGCTAATTTTAAAAACATTTTTATGTGTAAAAAAAATAAAGACAAAGTCAAATTTTCCTTCCACTTTACAATCATGCACTACTTTGCATTGGTCATATCATAATGAATAGAAATTCTTGAATGTAATGAGACAAAATATGAGAGAGTATTAATTCTTTGTCACATGAAAGCCAAGAAATCTGTAATCATTTGAGATTATCTGAGTCTTCATTACTTTGTAATGAATGTAGTTCTGAAACTTTTGTCTCCAATTTCTGCTTACAGTTCCTTCCTAAAGCATCCATGCAACTGAAGTTTACTCATCAACCTGAATGCAACATGTCTACTACTAAACAAACTTGATGAAGGCTGAGCAAAACCACAACCCTTACCATAAAGTCCAAGCTTCAATTGAATGGCTCAGATCATAACATATTCAGATGTTTAAATGGTCTAGTCAAAGCAAGGTTATTATAGTTAATAAGAACTAGCCAACACACTAAACTCTAAAACTAGCTGCATTAGATGAATAAAAAGTCTCATCAAAATAAAACTAAACTATCACGAGAAGCCCAAAACTATTACAACCCTGATTCAAAGCCCAGATGAGAATAGATGCTCTCCATCCAACCTCATCCTGGGTTACTTTGCAAAGAAGAAAGAGAAAGAATGTTAGTCTATAGTTCCAGAAAGCAGGTAGAGAAGTACCCCAAAAAGTTTACAGCTCTGACTTCAGCAAAAGTTGGTCATTGAAAAAAAAAACCTTGACTCATTAAGGCTGCATACATACTTTTTTTTTTTTTTTGATAGTTGAAAACCATATATCCTTTTCCCTCTGCATCAAAGCTACACACTTTGTGCCAGTTTACCACTTAAAAACCCTGTAAAATAAATACACTGAAGTTTGTGGTCGTGACATGAATATGAAAACTAAAATCAAGACACATCAATGCAGGCCACTATATTGTGATTTAAAACACAGTCTTCGTCCGACCATCCCTCGCCGCTTCCCTCTGTGGCTGAAATGTTCATTTTAGATGCGGAGAAAAGGAGCTTAAAAAGTCCAGTGTACACACACACAGACAAGACGAGTCCGTCTCCTCTCATCTTTTAACAAGCTCGGGGACTCCGAGTCAGGGGAGCGGGGGCATCCACAAATACAGTACGTGTCTAAGTTTTCCAGTGCCAATTAGAAAGCCATGGCCATGCAAGTTTAATGACAGAGAGCAGAGGAAGAAAAACAAGTGGTATTAAGATATAGAATATGCTAAAAGCCGTTCATTATGAGCATAAATTATACAGCAGCTCCCAGTGTGGAGGGGAGAAAGCACGCGGGAATCTGCAGCTGCCTCTGCGGGAGCAAATAAGTCGGTGTCACTTTGTAGAGACAATAAGTGAAACAAAGACGGAGCAATTTAGAGCCAACCGAAGGAATGTGAATATCATTACCTACTGGGGATTGCCATTGTTTCTTTGGAGTGGGGGGGTTGAGTGTTTTTGGAGCTTTGTTCTCTGTTCTAGTTTAGTCATTTGATGAAGCAACAATTCGAAAGCTGGAAGCCTGAATGTGAAAGAGTTTGTTTTTTTGAGCAAAAACAAAACAATGAGGCAGAAAACAGCAGCTTCATTAAAGGAAAAAGTGAAAATGCAGTTAAATTAGGGTTTAATTAGGCATCAAGAGCTGCAGCTGCACCTCAGAGTCGTGTCCACTGGTGTCTTTTACACAGCGGAGTTATTTGAAATGTTATTACTTTGATAACCCGTCTTAAAGGGGCAGTGTTTTGTAAAATAAACTTTTTTGAGCTTTAAGTCATGTTATAATGTTATTCCTTCATCAAAACACGCCTGGAGTGTTGCTGTGATTCGTTCATGCACGTTTGAGAAATCCTTTAATCTCCATGGCAACCATTCAGGTGTGCAAAACACCTGGATGGAGCTAGCTCCGCCTTTAAGGTGCAGCTCCTCCTTTAAGGTGCAGTTTCCAAGCTTATGCCTCACAGAGCAGTCCCACTCAGTTCCTTCAGACTAGCCAGCAGCAATTAGCAAACACCTGATGGAACTGCATATCTGCTGAGCTCATCATAGGAGCTACTTCTCAGTGAAATGCTGGTAATAACCTATATTTATTTCCATCCTGTTGCATTTGTGTGTGTTTTTCTACAGTTGGCAAACTCTAGGGAAAAAATTTTTCATAATACAAGAAATATTGGTTACCGGCTGTCGAATATTGCTATTGGTTGACTTTTAGATTGGAGCATTGCTACTCTAAATTTAAGAATTGCTCAGAATGCTGATATCGACAGCCATTACCTTCCTGAACTCCTACAATGGCATTAGCCTGGTTAAGGAAGGTAACTGTGAGCAAAATGTGTGGTAATTAAAATTGATACCCTGCAATATTCAGCATCAGAATTACAGCTGTATGTTTTCCTGATACTGCTTGCACTTTTTCAGGATAAACAATAAAATTGGAGGTTGTTGTGTAAAATGTTAATTTTTAAATCAAAGGCTCACAAATGTGAAATGCAACTTAACTATGACGGAAATTCTCTAAAATGTGACATAAGCACTAAAACACGACACCGAGCGACCAAAAGGAGAGAGACAAAAAATGTGCACAAAGAGTTGCAAACACAATTAGTTACACAAGGCAAGCATTTGTCTCGATGACGAGAGGAAAACAACCTTCCAAATCAAATCAAAGCATAAAACAATCCTGACCCATTGCAATAATTAATCAGCGAATTCTGTTTATTAAACTTCCATGATGTCATGCTTTCAGCTGAGAACTATGGTGGATAACGATGAAAAAACAAATCTGCGTTGTTGTTTGAAGTTAAGACAATTTTGACCAATCAGGCGCATTAAGCGTTGCTGACCTAATTTCCTGTGTTGACACTGACGTCCAAGCATTCTTTTACCAGTGCTGCCTGATCCAAACGGACTTTGCGACTGATTTGTTGAAGTTGTTGCTCCATGCCTGAATCCCCTCTAATAAACCAGCCTGCACCCTTTTCCAGCTGCAGTAGAAGAGAAGGCTTGTGAACTCATTCCACATGAGCGCCGGCTCTCCGACTGAAGGTTGCCTGACCTACTCTGCCTCGGCTTCGGGGAGGCTAAATATTTCTCTCAGCCCGCTGCGATGTTTCGCCCTCTGGCTGCCAGATAAAGCGCTGGATGGCCCTGGCGGAAGGTGTGTGATTAAAGATGGATGTGTGGAGGAAAAGGAGGGCTCAGCAGCCGGCCTGAGCCGGCATTTACCTTTGCAACGGGGGGTGAGGTGGAGGGCACCATGACAGAACGGCCTTCAAAGTGCATCTCGCTTTCCTCCTCCCTGCTGTTTAATTCGCAGAGTATTTCCCGGTTTGTCTCGCTCTCTGGAGACGACGGAGCGTTTGCATCACCCGGGGAACCTCCCCATGCTGACACGACACTAAAACACCCAATTAACATTTGCAGCCGGCTGTTGTTCAGCCGCACGAGCGGCTTCTGCATTTAAATGCTGAATCAGAGCGTAAGCAACAGGCTCCGACACGCTGCTTTCTGCACAGCGGAGCAGGAGATCGGTGCCAAACTGATCACTTTTTATCACATTCCAATGACAAACGGAACGGATTTTATGTGACGGACCGACACAAAGATGTAGCGATCAAATGAAAAGACAAGCAAAGTTTGCAGGGGTGGGGCGTGGTATTCACCACCTCTTTTACTCTGATACCCCTAAATAAAATTCAGCGCTACTAAAAAGCAAACAGCATGACGGAGTATTAGGGCCATATTAAAAGAATTTTTTTTAAAAATTCTCAATATTATGACTTTATTCAAGTCCAACTTTGCTTCTTGTAATATTATAACTTTATTTTCATAATAGTACAACTTTATTCTTATGCGACTTTATTCTCGTTTTTTTTTTTAACATGGACCTAATACTACATCATACAAACTATGCTTGTAATTTAATCTCAGTGTAATTTAATCTGTTGAAGGCCTCGGAGGTTTGTTGGAGAACAAGCAGCATTACATGACGTCCACAGCTCAGGACTGTGACTTCTCAAATTTTGCTTTAACAGAAGAATGCCCACCCTTCCCCCCAAAAGATAAAAAAAAAATAATAGGAAGCTCTATAGTTGAAGCAGGGGACACAGCAAACGTGGAAGAATGAGCTCAAACCAACAAAGACGTTTCTGGACTGCATGAAGAACAAGTGTAGCTTCTCTTCCGAAGCTGGTCGGGAGATAAATGGAGCTAAACACAAGACGATCCTGAGGAGAACCTGCTGCAAGGCTGCAGAAGACTTGAGGTCTGGGTGGAAGTTCACCTGTGAGGAAAAAGGTTCACCTTTACATCCCCTAAAATTCCATCCACGCTTAAACCCCATCGGTCTGCGCTGGGACTTGAAAACCGACGCTTCGGTAGCAGAGACGTACCTTTGTGGAAATTGTCTCAAAGTGTGGTTCGACGGTCTTCAACGCACAGGGGCTGAATACAAAAGCACACCACACTTTTCAGATTTCTGTTGGTGAAACCCCATTCCTGTCACCAAATCGCAACCAAACCCCACTGAAGTTTGTGGTAAGATGTGAAAGTTCAATGGATAATGATTACTTTTTCCAGGCGGTATTTGCTTGTTTGCTTGTTTTTCTCAGAGTCTCCATCAGAGAATATTAAACTTAAGAGTTTCCAGCAGCTGCAGGCAGATGTTCATATCTGCTTCCAGATTTCTGGCTGTAAAGGATTGCGTCTCGCTTTCGTGTTTGGATCGATATTAGAACAAATTGATTCTCTATAAGCTTTGCAGACGGTACCGATTCAGCGCGGCTTTAACAAGATGCTCAACGTGGGCGATAGATTTTCTTCCCCCTCCTCCCCCCTTATTGAATATTGGAGGAGATTCAGCCGAGGAGAATGAAGAAAGAAGGAACAAGAGGAGAGAAAATAACTGAAGTGCATTCTGGAACTTAAAAGAAAAGGGGGGGGGAACAACAACACAAAATCTAGATGTGGAAGTTACCTGACACCGGGCTTTCAGGGACCCACTTGGAGCCGGGGTGCAGAGCGTGAAACGCCGCGCGCGCCTCCTGGCAGTTTGGTGCCTGTCCGCCGGGAAGCGGGAACAGCTGGAGGAGGAGGAGGAGGGCGCACAGGAGGAGCGATGCGGCCACCATGGCAGGGAGGCCGGCGGAACCGGAGCGAAACCGGACGTAACGGGAGGGAAAAAAAAAAAAAAGCTGAGGTAAACTTCAGCTCGTTAAAAAGTTACAGACGGAACAACCCGGGTTGACGCTGATGAAGAGAAGCTGCAGCTCCCGCTGACTCTGCTTGGATCAGCATCCTTATGTTTCCCTCCTCACTCAGCCTCCTTTTTTCTTTTTTTTTTTCTTTTTTTAGCGCTGAAAGCTGCTCCACTGAAGCTCCTTCTCCAAACCACACCGAGGACAGCGACTTAACCCGCGTCCCTCTTACCTCCAAAACAGAAACAAAAAAATCACAGCTGTGTGCGCAAACGGACCAGCCCACTGTATGTGTGCGCGCTCCCGCAACGCGCGCGTCGCGACCTGAAGCAGCTCCCCTCTGGTGTAATAGTAGCTGGTGATGATGTGGGCTGATACACCGACCGGCCGCGCGTGGGTGGGCGCATGAGTGGGCGCGCGAGGAGGGAATTACTGCTGCCGTCTATTCGGATGAATGGCAGCGGAGGTAAAGGAGAAGCTGAACTTTTATGGTTTACCCATCAGTCATTGCGGCGGGCTTGGAGCGTTGCGTTACATCCAGCTGCGTTCAAAATGGTTAAAAAGGGAGTGAAGTGCAAAGTTCTTGCAATGCCAAAGCAACAATCTTCTGTTTCAAATTGAAATCGGAAGGAAAAATTATTGTTTTTATTTAACAATCACATAATGTTACCTTCAATTGTATAAAAAAAAATATGGAATGTATATAAAAGATGACTTAAAGGAAATTTGACTGTGTAATTTAATGCCTTGAAATTGGGCCTCTGTCTCTTTAAGAAGCTTCTGCTCTTTCTGAAACTCCGCCTTCAGGAAGTCATCGCAACATGGCTCCTCTGTGAACCCTTTAACGTCTTTACCAGCGTTGCTCTGAGAAGCAGCTCCTATAATGAGCGCAGCTGATGTGCAGTTCCACCAGGTGTTTGCTAATTGCTGCTGGCTAGTCTGAAGGAGCCGCGTCACAAGAGAAGGGGGCTTTGTGAGGTGGAAGCTCGAAACTGCAGCTTTGAGGAGGAGCTGCGTCTCGAAGGCGGAGCTAGGTCCACCCAGGTGTTTGCTGTGCCATAACATCTGGGTTGCCACGGGAGATTAAATGATTCCTCAAACATGCATGAAATTATGAGGAGAAAATATAAGATGACATAAAGCTAAAAAAACAAACAAACTCACTTTTACATAATACTGCATTTCCTCTAAAATGACAGGAAATGAGGACATGGAGATGTTAGGGTGTTCAGAGTATAAACATGAGATTTTTCACCTTCATGTGAAACATTAACTAAATATATGTGTTGATATAACACCTGTTTCTGTGAACTGCTACACATCTGTGCTGGAGTCAATCAACCTGCAGGTGATCCAGCCCAGGATAAATTAACTACACTCCAGAAATCCTCTTCATTTCTCTGTTTTGCCTCAGTTTGGAGTCATTGTCCCACTGACTCATCCATTTAAAAAGCTTTTATTATTATTAACTCCAGCATAACACAACAGAACATCTTCAAGGGTTTTTTCTTCAGCCATGTTCACATGTTCAGTAGATCAGCATTTGATGAGCCTCATTTGTTTGAACCATTCAAATGACAGACATGGAAGAAAACTGAAAATCTTTTTTCTTGGTAATCTTTTTAAGGTATCAGATATCAAATCAGCTAATTTTCTGTATGGCCAGGCCAGTAAAAAACAAAGGGAGGCACAGCTAAATTTCATTTTATAAAATCTTATTTATTGGGTTTTACATTTATGTCCTAATTGAAGAAAATGAGTCAGGGCAGCCTTCTCTGACCTTATCATGATTCCTTTGGGTGACCAACATTTTTCAGGAGGGGGCCAAGGCCCCTCTGCCCCTCACTTGGGGGCACCACTGTCTCAAACACACAAAAACGTTAAACATTGCAGGATTAGCTGCTATGTGGTTTTATTATGCAAACAGATCAAGTGTAACAGAATAATCTGGAACCAACAAATTAAAAGTTAGCCTCATTTTTATCATTCTTATGATGGAATGATAATATATTATAACCTTATAATATAAAGTTCTAAGTATGATGCTTCAAAATTACGTTTGTATATTAGCATTAACGTCACATTGCAAAGAAAACAAATTATTTATTTTTTTTGGATAAACTGCTACACATATTACTGTAGATCCAGAACAAATGAACTATTCTGTTGCTGTAGTCCTTTGCCATTACAGTTGAAATGGCGCCATCTAGTGTTCGGTCTGCCACACAGCATCTTATCTGCTTTGAAAAAAAATTAATTTTAAAAATCACATCAGTTCAAATTCCAGCTTTCCACTCAGAGTGCTGCAACTTAACACACCTGCTTCGCCACATCTAATGGCTTCCATCATGTTAGGCACTAGAACTGTGATGTCCTCCATCAGAAAGCAGCAGCTTGTTCAGACATGTTGAAATACCTCCAACAACAACAAAACAACAACATGAGGGGCTCCTCTCTGGTGCCTGCAGTGACAGACATTTCTCGTCTTTTCAAGTGTTCTTGGCAGAGAGCAAGAGCAACACCTCTGAGCCGCGGAGAGCTTTGCATGGATTTGCACAGCAAACACGGAGAGAAGCTGAGAGCAAACCAACAAGACTCGCCGTAAACTCGACTCACTTCCAGCCTTTCACGGCAGCGCGGAGAGGAGGACGGGCGGGGAGGCGACCGGCAGTGCTTTAAGTGCTCAGACTGCAGTAGTGCTGGGTTTACTACCTGCACTGAGAGCACTTTTCAACTGCAGAGTCAACAGGACGGCCAGCTTAAACAATCCGAGGCAGGAATGTCTGTGCAAAGAACATACAGGTGGAAATATGACGACAGCTAATAATACTGCTTTTAAAAAAATACCTTTATAGATAAAGATGTGAAAAGTGGAACATCAGTTTGTGTTCAGCTCCGTTTCTCTTTACTATTAATGTCGGGAAAAAACTATTTTGCAACTGCGGCGTTTTACGTTAAATAAAAAATGCAATTGAAATCATAATGTGAATAAGTTTGTTCGTACGATATCGATAAAAAACACGCCGCGCCGTCATCACCCTCCTCCCACTTCCTGTCGCATGAAATGTTTCCGTTGCAGTTTTGCAAAATACGCAAATGTTACCACAGCTGAAAAACCACTTCAGCCCAGCGCTAAACCTTCTTTAGTGGAAATTTATATATATATTTTTTAAATTGGTGCGTTTCCACTTAGCAAATTTATTTTCGTAATTCCAATTAGCGCAACAATATGATCAATGGAAATCCAGCTAATAATGCTGGTCAGAGATGATAAATAATACTTTAACTCACTGACTCGGAGAGGCTGAATACAAATGCATGCCACACTTTTCAGATTGTACTTTGTAAGACATTCCCAAAACCAGGCTTCCTTCCACGTAATGTCATTAGCAAATCACATAAAAACCAAAACACAATACACTGAAGTTAGACAATGGCTCCTGACAAAACATGGAGAAGTCTTGTTAATATTTTCAGAAGGGACTGCAACAGAAAGAAGGAACACAAATCGTCACCAGAGAAGCAACACATTTGAGATCTGCAGCAGATTTCATTGCAAGAAAATCCTGAAAGCGAACAAGCCCTCCAGCCAGAAGGAGCAACTAGGGCAGTAGATTCTGAAATAACTCACTAACTACACTAGATGCACCTTAACTAGAGGGCTGTGACAGGAAGAGAGAGGCTGAAAACCAAACCAGGAACAACCTGAAACACAACAAAGGCAAACGTCAGTGACAAATGATTAGAAATATGCAAGTTGATGCTGTACACAAAGTCCGAGCAACACTGAGGCATCCATCAGACATGAAATCACGTGTGATGTAAAATCGCACTTCTAGAACTAGCCTGGAGAGCATTAAGCCAGAATGAGACGTCCTTTGTTTGGGCTCAGGGGGGAACCGGTTCTCTGATACGCAGCTTTTGATTTTGGACTCTAGTAAAAGGTTCCATTTCACCGCTTTTAAAATCAACTTCTACTTTAGATCTAAAATACCCAAAACAGGTCAAGTCTGGACTGGATCATTTGTACAGTGAGGACAGAATATTTACAGCCAATTTTAGTTCTAAACAAGTCCAATTTCACTGATTAAAAATCCTCCAGAACACAGCTTGTGATGCCTGACGCCTTTACTCCAGCTGTTCACACACAAGAACCAGGGATTTCAATGTCATTGTATTCGGCAGGCGGACCTAAAACACACACACACACACACACAAAAAACACCTGAAACATTTCAGTGATGATAAACTGCTGAATTTGTGATTAGTGTTGATCCACATGTTTCTCTTTCATACCATAATAATCTACAAGAGGCTTCATGTTAAATAACAGTTTGTCCAGAATGGCTTAAGTCTATTAGGGTGTCCTCCACGGCTCTATTTTCGTTATGCATTACTTTTAAGTAATAAATAACCAATCGACATAAGTAATGGATTACTTATTACTTGGGTTTATAAGTAATCCATTAAGGCTCTAGGTTGTGATAAAAAATTAAAGGTGTAAAAGTGCTGCATTTCGTTTAAAAGTACTCATACTCCTTGAATTTTCCTCCGTATTTTGTCACGTTATTTAACAGACTAACACAGAAAAATGCATATTTCTGAGGTGAAAGTGAAATTAGAATTTTTAAAAATGTTTCCCAAATTAAAATCTGAAAAGTGTGGCATAAATTTGTATGGAGTCAGTGCTACAGAACGACCTTTTGACCGAATCACAGCCTTCTCGTCGACTCGTTTGCCGTGTTCCTTCATGATGCCGTTTGATCGATAATGTCCTCTGAGGCCAGAACGACACTTTGACTGCAACACTTTGATGCACACCAGGGGTCGGCGACCTTTACGTTTCAAAGAGCCATTCTGACTCTCCGTCCAACTTGTTTGGAGCTGCAGATGTTAAATGACCTTTTGAAAAGAAAAAAAAAGAGAGATAGTTTTTGATAAATATGTAGGATAGGAAATGTCATTTGTAAAGAAACACAATTTAATTTCTAACTTTATATATTTACATAGAGGGGGAGAAAATTGTAGAAAGAAAATGGATACCTTTTCTTCAATTCGATGTTGATATCTGGAAAACATCAACATCAAGCTCGCGAAAAAGAAGAAAATAAAAAAGAGAAATGGCTTGGAAAAATATCACTTGTACTTTTAGCATGTTTCTGTAAAGCCTCTAATTATTGCATGCAAAAATAAACTGAACTGCTACAATGTGCAATTGTTATTACATCTATATTTAATGGCATTACTTGGTTCTTTATCATGTTTTCAAAGCGATTAAGAGAGATGGGTCCAAAGACCCAGTGGCTCCACAGGTTGGAGACTCCTGATTAACACAAACACCATATTACACACATGTCTACTCTCTTCAGTAATGATGACACTGAAAGTGATTAGTGGAGCTGGACAGTCAGAGAGAAAGAGGCTTGGATACACGCAGAACAATCATCTTCACCTGCTCTCTCTCCACAATTATATTAAAAAACTATTTGAAGTTTGCTGTTATAACACAAGACGTGAAATGGTCGTGACATGCTTTCTCAAGCTACACTCACTCCAGCCGTTTTTCACAAGGTGGGGAGATGACTAATAACTTGGGGAAAGTGGAGAAAATGCTTCAGCTTTTTGACAGTAAAGTCAGCTGTAGGTTCATAGTCGATTTTCCCCCCAGGTTGTTCGGTCTGTTAGACGAAGGCCACGAACCAGGGCGGAGTTTAAAGTCAATGGGCTTCAAGCGATATCAACTCAAAATACTCTCATTTAACTCCTGTGTTTTTATCGTCTCGGCTGAGATTCGTTTTTCGATACTTGGCGTCGTTTAAGGTTTTTTTTAGACCAGCTCCGTTTTAAAAGTGGCGCCCGCACGAGGCCTCTGTGAAGCTACAATGAGCATGCGCACCGCCAGCCTCAATTAAAAAAAAAAAAAAAAAAAAAAAAAAAAAAGGAGGCTAATTTATACAACCTCCAACCGGGAGAACGTTAATATTAAACCGTTTTCTCGGAGTTCTGGTGCGAAACTTCAGAACTCAGGCAATATTACACAAGTAAGAGAGCGAAATGCGTTTAACTAGTCAGTCAAACGTAGCACAAAAGCGTTTAGCTACATTTTTTAAGTCTTAAAACACGACAGAGTGGGTTGTAAGCGCATTAAAGCAACCAGACTGATAGGGAGACAGCCTACCTTGGTCCTGAATGGAGCCATGTTGTTAACCACCAGCCTTCCTCTTCCTCTCCCTTTGCCAGAAACAAAAAGTTTTGTCATGCATAAAACCGCGAGAGCATCTTTCTTTAGCTGCTCCTCTCTGTGTGGGGGTGGGGACAGGAGTGTCCCCCATAAATCCTTCCCACGCCAAGGTAGTCTGTCTAAACGTGGCTTAAAGACGAGGTCCTCTCTGTGAATTCCAGTTTTACCCCGAGGTGCGAAAGCAGGATTTCTTTTATCCAATTTCCTCCGCCGTCTAACGCCGAGCTGGTCAAGGAAGCCCATGAGGCTTGTGACCTGTAACCCCTGTTGAAACCCTGCCCCCACGTCCCGCACCCACCAGGCCCCACTCAAGAGCTCAGTGGTGTCACAGAGCAGAGCCAGGAGAGCTGATAGATGTGGATCCTCTTGGCAAAGCGTGGTGACACTCCCCTTCTCTATGGGAAAGCGCTGCAGCTTTGCAGGCCTTCTTCTCCTATTCAACTTTAACCTACTTTCCCATGATGCAGCTATTTTCCTGAGCAGACTGATTTGGTGAACTTTGAGGATTGTGGATGCCTTTTGTCTCACTCTGCCCTTATTTGATGGAGCCTGAAGGCAGAAAGATTTCTTATGGTCTCATCCTGGGGGAGAAGAAAAAACAAATTGGGATGCAGTTTTGCAAAAATAGTTCCAAGCAGATCTTTCAAATTGAAGTCTCTCTGAGGAAAGAAACTTGATGCACATCAAGCATGAAGAATAGGTTAAAGTCCAGGGTCCATATAGGTATCTCATGTCCAAAATTGAGTACTTTACCAGACTCAAATTTCCAGATTAATCATTCCAATTGTAGCCCATTTTTCAAAAGTAAATATAAAAGATCTCTGCCCTAAATATGCAACCTGCAGTAGCCAGTCTAGATGGATGGAAGACAACTAATAGATGGAAGACAACTTTTAGAGACGCAATAACATTTTGGGGGGAAAAATTGTTTCTGGAAAACACTTCAATCGAGTCCTTTCCAGAATGTGTAGGAATTACGTTTTGGGCTTAACCTAAAGACACTGGGGACTGAAGAGAGAGAGGAAGATCATCAGAAACGCCCAGACGACTCCCTCTGGATCTCTGCACAGATGATTGTAGTTAAGCTTCCTTCCATGACGCCTTTGAAGTCATATTCTGCAGGAAAAACCTGAGACTCTTTGAAGCATGTGCATGAGTTCTGGTGATAAGCCTGTCCTATTACATAGTAAGGGGAGGAGAGAAGGAAAATGTTAAACACGGTGGGAGCGCAGTTCTTTGGAGCTGTCCTAGCCAGCCCAGACATGTGGAAGCTTGAAAAAAGAGAAGAAAAATAATCATGGGAACAGTTTGAGTTCAATTGGTTCTGACCAAAACATTTTGATTCATTAAGAAAATCTGTTTCTTCCAAATACAGGAAGATGGGTTATTGTCAAGAAGGACTTTAATATTTAAAACTGGAGCTTTAGCTAGAATAAATGTACAGAAAAGTTAAGGAAATGTTCAGGGTTTGTTAAACCTGGATATCTTGTTCTGGATTATTTTGCATCATTGATGCCCTCTTGGAGTGATTTTGATGAAAAGGTTCGTCACTGTTCCATGTTTTCTCTATTTGTGGATAACGCCTTAAGTTCCCTGGAGTCCCGAAGATTTGTGATGCTCTCTAGATAGAAAGAATCATTTCTAGATTCGCCAGTTTCCAAACAAGCCTGGCTGTGACACTTTGAACCCCAAATTTAAGCAGATACATTTTCTAAAAATCCCTTTTCAGTAGTGAAGCCCACTGTTAAACTGTAAGAAAGCATAGAGAAATCCACGCAACACAACAAGTCGCCAAAACACTTTATTTTCATAAATGCGTTCACACTTCAATTATCCTTTGTAATGTTATGTACACTTAATTTGCTCCCACGGTAAATAAAATATCCAGTGTGGAAAAAGTAAGGGGTGAAAAAGAAAAGGTAGCAAAATAATGAAAAACTAATAAGCACGAAAAAAAGGAAAATAGTAAAAAAAAAAAAATAATCAAGAAATATATACTATTGATCTTTAATTAAAATTGATGTATACATGGTATTGCCAGAGATGTACAGGACTGTGCAAAAGTCTTGTGCCATGTGTTTGAATTTGCTTTCAAAGACTCACATACTGTAAGTTTAAAGTGGGTCCAAGGATTGGATCTCCAGGCTTTCGAAGGTTCTTACAACGTTTCAGTCATTTTCCAGTCTCGTTTTTGTCTGACCATTTTTAGAAAAAGATTCGTCACTTTTCTTAACCCAACAATCACCTCTGAACTCTTCAACATAAAAAAAACATTAAGTTCAGGCCAGATAAATTATTCAATTTTCAGGTACTTGTTTTTCAATATCAATCAAAGTGGGACAGTCGTGACACAGACCAGGAAGTCAACACTTACAGGTGTATTCCTGAAGAAATAAGGGGGCTTACCAGTAGAAGCTCAGTTAGTCATGGCATAGACTACCTTTGACCAAATTAGAATAACACAAACTCTGATTTTGCCTCATCTGTTGCAGTTCTATTCCTGTTTTTGCATGCTTCAGTTCATCAGCAAAATATAAAGAGAAGAGAGACTCTTACACAGTCCTGTGTTATCTCCCTATAAGAGGTAGGGTTCCAGAAACTTGAAATGCTGCCTTGTACAACTTTAAGCAAGGTGCCCAGCTGATGCCTACACCTCCCCCTGGTGGGAATAGCTGTGAACAACACACCCTTTTTTCTTCTTCAAAGTGCATGTCATGCCTGGACTTAAATCTCAAAAAAACAAAATCAAACAAACAAAAAACTTAAGGATTTCATATTTACATAATTGGCAAATAAAACAAAAAATGTGTTTAAAATATAAGTTAAATCAAAGTCTAATTTTCTTTTGTTAGAAGCCAGTTTTAGTACTCCTAAACACAGCAAGAGGTTTAAACTCCTGGGGATGTAAATTTAACCTCATTACACATTTTGGCTTCTTTTTTTTTCCCTATGCATGTTAACAGAATTGTGCTTCACGTTGGGGAGTTACAAATTATTATTTTAAAGAGATTTCTGTATTACTTTCAGAAAATTACAAAACGACATTTCCCGTCATTGTGACTTTGGCTTATAAGCATGATCAGAGGTCTAGAGTCTTACACAACCTTTACTATCAGTTACTTGTCTTTAAATAAGGCACCATCCATCACACGGTGGCACAATGCAATTCAGTATGAATTAACATGAGCTACACCAACCAGAGAAATATCAAAAACTTTCTTTTCCACTGAGAAATTAAAGCGGCACAAAAGTGCTTGCGTACATGTACTGTCTTTTCAAAATGTTCCAGTAAGGTGGTAGATGACCATTTTCAAATGATGATTTCTTGACTTTCAGATTTTTAATGGCAAAGGCAAGGAGAAAAGGTTTAAGATGAATCGCTCTAGCAGAGTATTTAATGCACATTAGCGGTAAAACCAGCACTGGTCCCCAACGCCGCCCAAAGGCTCAGGCAGGCTATGTTCTTCAAACTGTCCTTCTAATTTTACTATGTTGTGACATATGACCTACCCCAGTATTATTATAACATCAAACATATTAAAACTCTATTTAAATTATTCACCATAAGCAGAGATGCAGTGAGACAGTAATTGGTGGCCCGAATAGGACGATTTTATGCTGCACCAGTTTTTAAAGTTTGTGATCAGTGAACACATCACATATGAGTTTGCTGGATATTGTTACTGAATCAAAAGGATTTAAACACGCCATCAGTAGAAGGGAGAAAAGCTTTAAGGCGATTCCAGAAAGAAAGGTATTTTTTTAGAGACACATGTCAGCTGTGACGGCAGGGAGTTGTTTAAACGAGGGAATAACAGGAAGGCTCTGTTTAATCTAACTCTGTTAGTCATGGAACATTCTGAAAATGAAATGCAAGTCTTTGGAAATATTAGAGTTAAGGTAAAGTTTTACTGACCGTAGGAGTACACACAGAGACTGCTGTTAGCAATGCTAACTGTGGTAATCCAAAGAGTTTCAAACGTTACCTGTAATCATTTTGTCTTTGGTTTGAAATGACATTAAAATCCTGCTCAACTGCAGAGATGTGCAACACCAACATCTCACTCCCTCACACAGTGTGACGTCACCACTGGTTCTAAAATAAATAGTTAATGAGTGATCACAGAAAGGCTGCTTAAGGCAATAAATAAATCAATGGCTTAACAATACACCAGATAACAGCAAATATGCATTTTCTTCTGAAGTATTAAGTTGGACACCGATGTTATTCATTTTGAAATAATATTCCAGAAAAGAATTGGCTTCATGAAAAAGGTGATTGGAAACCGGCCACCAGACTCTAATCGATGCATCTCTAAACATATTTAGATCAACAAAAACTAAAAACCAAACTGTTTGTCCAGTTGGGGCTGCATCCATAAGTGCACCCATTACCATGCAAACAACTGTTATTAAGCTTTATTAATTTAGCACTATGAGTATTCTGCATGTGGAAATAACATGGAGCGCTTTCTGCGAGATCAATTGTCTGGCTGAGAACCCTGCAGCGTTATTTGATTCTTTGCTTCTATTTCAGTCATGTAAGCGTTGCCAGACGCAACCTCAGAATAATAATAATAAAATAAAAATCCGCAACAGATTTGATCGGTTCCTTGTCGCTTTTGACTTGTGCTCCCTGCATAGACAAATACAGCACTGCTGAATTCACGTCTGACTGCTGCCAGACGCGCAAAAGCAACCAAAGACCCCTGGCTGCCGACCCTGCCAACAAAGAGAGACACATGCCACTCTGCCACGGCCGCATTTCAAAAAGATCATTTAACTCCCACACAGACAGACAGAGAAAATGTACAATAATGCAAATAATAAAGCAAACTGGATCACTTAGAGGAAGCAGTTACATTAGAAAAATAATATATTTTACCTCTCAGCATTTCAATCTTTATAATCTTTATATATAATAGTAAAGGAAATTCGCTTTATGAGAACATCTCTAGAGCCCGTGGAAATGTTGGGAAGTTTTTAGCAACAATCTACGTGAAGGAGTAACAGTTTGAGATCCAACATTGCACAAGCAGAGTAAAGGCATTCCACTGTCACTAGTCAACAGTTCTCGGCCCACTCAGGTGACGTATGGAATCACCTCCGTATTCACGCTAAACCAGAAAAAAGAGAAATCGAATCATCTTTTCCTATGCTTTTCTATTTGAAATTATATTCTTAAAAGGTTTGTGTTCTTTCTCTTTCGACTCACTCAGCCCTCCAGCGGCTCAAGAAACCACCGCTAAAATGCTACCGCCTGAGAGGAACGCGTTGTTCCTCTCAGGTTCTAAGACTCCTCGGGTGCGGTCGGTCTCTTCAGGTCTCGGATCTGCTTGATCAGGTAGTTCTTCTCGTCGCAGAACTGCTCGTCTTCGGACCGGTCCGTCTGGAAGTGGCTCAGGAAGTCCACCAGCTTGGCCTGGTTCTTCAGCAGGATGTCGAGTACTGGCTGCGTCTTGTTTGGGTTTGCAACAAAAACCTAAAGAAATAAAAAAAATTAACAATTTTTTTAAAAAAAACATATTTTCCACATAAATACACACAGATTCTATGTGAACCAAAGGGGTAATATTTATTTGAATAAAGAAAGGGGAATGATTTAATCCCAACTGGACAATACGGTGGTATGAGAATCTTCACCTGACAATAATGTTAATTATCAAGTAGAATACAGCAATTCTACACAATAATTTGACAATAAGACAGCACAACATACTGAATTGCTCTTTCAAAGTTTGTAATATTGCAATCGCAAAGATGGTGTGTTCTGCACATTGCATGATGGTAAAAATGGAGAAGTGTCAGGAAAATGCTGGTTAATCGCAATTAGGGCTGAAAAGATTCCTCGAATGAGCACAGACATAAATTCTAAGAGGAAAAAAGTAAGAATGTTAAAAGTTTTCAGGCCGTTTCTATGGTAATAATTTAGTAATTTCAGCCAAAAATGCAATGTCATTCTTCTCTCAACCGCCTGAGTCCCAGAACGCAATGAAGATGTCTGAGTCTGACTAAAACTTTTGCCTGATAGAAAACTCCCATGAGAAAAAATAAATAAATAAATATATATATATATATATACACACACCACACATATAAGATTAAATAGTCCTGTCACAACAAAATTTAAGACCTAGAATTAATGTATTTAAGACCAACTTACATTGTTTTTTTGGTTTTTTTAAAGAACTTAAGACATTTCAAGGTCTTAACTCCATCTACATGAATTTAAGACTTTTTAAAGAGCCGGACACCCTGGTTCAGATGCCAGGGAAATCACCTGAGTTTTCTCTTGCTGTATGAAGCATAGATTCATTCTTGCCATTTTACTTTAAAATATAAACATTTAGATCGTGCTTTTAGATCTTGTTTGTGTCAATACAGTGAAACTGTGGTACTTTCAACCTCATCATTCCGTGAGAATCTCGGGACGAATTTGACATGCACACCTTAAAGACGTGGAATGCTTCAAACTGGATGTTGCGGCTGTTGTCTCGCAGGAGGTTCATCATCAGCTTCAAGTTCTCTGCTCGACTGATGTAATTTGTCATGACAGTGAAGTTGTGTCTATCCAGCAGGAGTTCCCCGAGGAGCTGGACAAGCAGTAAATAAATCCAGTAAAGCAAAAATGTACGCCCAAATCAAAGTGTAATTAAAACAGAATATGTATGTGCACCTTTAAAGACTGCCGCTTGGTGACGTAGTTATCAGAATGCAGCAGTTTCTCGTACTCTGTGAACACCTGGTGGAGATTTTAAAAGCTGGTTGAGCAGAGAATAGGCAACGTTTGAATAACGGAAAAGTTCAAACTAGGGAAAAAACACTCACCCTGTCATAGCTGTTCTCCAGAAAATCCGCACACATCATCTTGTGTCTTGTGAGAAGATCCTAACAAAGACAAAAAATAAAAAATAAAGGAGGACCAATTAGCCAGAAATGATCGGGCGAACTTCGGCAGTTAAAAATAGAAACGGCGTACCTTGAAAGAGGCGAAGGCGTCCGAGGCAATGTCGAAGGTGGAGAGCTCCACGTAATGGAAGAAGCAGTAGAAATCCTCGGAGAAGAGCACCGACCTGGCCAGCGGCTCGTGACGCAGACACTCTCTCAACATCATGCCGCAGTTCAGAGCCACTTCTGGGCTCTCGTATCTGCACAGGTTAACACATGTCAGCGTAGCTGCGAGCGCAGTCACACACAAAACTCAAAGCCCGAGCAATTAGACAAGACTGCGCAGCAGATGAAACAAATGACAAGCGCTCAGGCCCTTGAAACGCTTTTGATCCGACAACAAAATTGTATCTGCGGCTCTTCTTTCACAGCGAGGTTGCTCATTTGGAGCCTACCGGGTAGCTGGCCAAAAAACACAGACAACCGCGCAGATAGGAGAGTACATGATTGGCGAAATAATTTACCACATCGGCATTAAATGTCAACGTTTCAAGTGTGTCCTCCCAACAATTACGCTAAAAGGTCTTCTTTGTCGACATGACATTTTAAGAGTTCAGGTTCAATCAAAAACGTGCAAAAAAATAATGATAATCCTTCACACAGCTGCCTGGGATGGTATTTGATCTGCTGAAAGTTGCCTGACACAGCCAGTTCAGAGCAGCTAAAACTGAATTTGGTTGTACAACAGGCAGAATGGTGGGCCCTTTTTCTTTTTTTTTTCAAGAGCTGTTAAAAAAGCGCTCTTCTATCTCTCCATCAGCACATGAAACCACATAGGTGAGCGCAGCGAGTTCCTGCTTGTTCATCTGGGAGCTGTCGAAACGCATACGGTGCGCGGAAGTGCACCGATCTGATCTGATCTCCCCATGCATAAGGAGATCAGAAAAATATCAAAAAAATCCAACCACATGAAAGGAAACAGTTTTGTTTCTCGTTTGATTATTTTATTTTTTTACCTTGATGATTGGATGTTTAAACACAAATCATCACATAAGAGCATTCAGGGCTCACCCTTTCAGAAGCATGAAGAGGATTTCTGGGTGCGTGGAGATGTATTCGACAGTGGGTGTGCGGCTGCCAATCTGACGTCTCACAATATTGCTGAACAAATGGACCACATCCTTCTTGCCCTGCAATAAAATGACTCAGCTCAACATGCAGCGCTCGGTTACGAACAGGAGCGTAGACTCTGATCGTTTCAGGTCTCTGCAAAGCTAACTTTAAAGAGGAAATAAGTCGGT
Source organism: Alfaro cultratus (assembly GCA_903066825.1). Classification (NCBI taxonomy): domain Eukaryota; kingdom Metazoa; phylum Chordata; class Actinopteri; order Cyprinodontiformes; family Poeciliidae; genus Alfaro; species Alfaro cultratus. Next base: position 1,858 of record CAEFZX010018685.1, on the reverse strand, counting down.
TGTCCCCCATGCTCCCCTACCTCGAAATCAATCTTCTGCAGGTTTGCGATGAGTGCGATGAGAAGGTTGGTGTTGTATAATTCTTGCGCCAGCTGGGCCACAGCTTCAGTTTGAGGCTCCTTGTCCCCTGTCCCACTCAGCACCTCCTTCAGGGAAGCAAGGTTTTTGGACACTTCTTCCGCAACCTTGAAACAAGAAGGATAATCAAGTTGTGTAATGCAAATCAGCAATGTAAAACAAGCTAGATCAAAACAACAGCAACGAGAACATCTCAAACCTTTTCACACTTTTTGCTGTCTGCAGCATCCAACTTCTCCATGTGTGCAACATTCTCCTTCAAACTCCTGACTATTTCAGCTGGATTCTTCTGGGACTTCCCGAAAGGAAAAGGCATGACTGAAGACAGGTAATCCAATCCTAAAAAAAAAAAAAAAGGAGAAAACAAAAATCACTGCAGAAATAAAACGTTTTAATTAGGGATGAACAATATAACGGCAATGACATGAGTAAAACTGGGGTAATATTAATAACCGATGTTCATCCTGTTGTCGTTTTTGTATGCGTTTCAGGAGGTGGATGAGGTTGGCCATATTTGTTTGGTCATGTGACACTGATGCAGCGCAGGGCTGTGTTGTGTTTGACTGAAGCAAACACAACACTTTTTTTTTTTTTCCCCCAAAGTATGAACAGTAGAGAAGTACACATGGAAAAATGTTCACATCGTTTAAATATGATACACGATTTCTGCAGGTTTCTCCAACACAAATTTAAAGCCTTTTTCAGACCATTATGAATGGAATTTAAGAGCTATACCTCCAAGGAAATGTACGAACTCAGTCCCGTCAACTTTATCACAGTACAAACATAAAAACTGAGGTACAAAACAACTAAAAATAAACTAGTTGGTGCCCCAGGGTAGGTAATCCGGAGTAAGCCAATTATTGCTATAAATCATGAAGATAAGAAGGAAAATGCCAGAATCTAACACGTAATTGTATTTGAATGCATGCTTCATTTTGAAGACTTTGTGTTGGATATTTCCATTTGTTGTGATGACCTGTTTCAGCCTGTTATGAAATATGACAGATTATAGCTTCTGTTTTTAACAAAAGTAACTCTACTAGTAGAAATTTAATGCAGTTACAGTAGACTACAAAAGATGACAAGATTTTTTTTTTTTACATTCTCAGAGCAGGAACAAAAGGATTCCTGGGCTGGAAGGAGCTTAAAAATTGTTAGAACACACTGTCCCTTGGAAGAAAGATCAATTTCAAAGCCAGTGGCAACAAAGGGAAACAGTGGCCACCCCTACAAATTTGCTGACAAGCCCTTTACGCATAAACATATTTAATACATATCAAAATTATTAATGTAAGACAGGAGAGAATGAGCTTAAACTAGTTGAAAAGGTTAATATATTTGTGCATTCCTATTTATTTATACTTGAGTAGATTTTTGTTTCTATGAACTAAACAATATTGACCTTTATATACTACAACATGATAAAAATTTTAATTCTGCCATGTCTTTTGGGTTTATTAAGCCACCCTAATGTTATTAATTGCTGCCCTTTTGAAAACTTTCAAAAAAGGATCTTTGTGCAGATATGGCCAAAATTACAACCGCTTAAAATAGCAAAGCAGTAAAATTACCCACATCAAACAACTACAACAGGTCACATGGTCAAATAGGAAATCCTACATAACAAAGAGGTGCGAAAAAAATAAGAAATAAAAAGAAGTAACATGGCGCCACAATGCAATTGAATAAAGAGTGTGTGTGAGAGAGAGAGAAAGAGAGAGAGAGAGAGAGAGAGAGAGAGAGAGAGAGAGAGAGAGAGAGAGAGAGAGAGAGAGAG
>CAEFZX010018684.1:0-42233 GCA_903066825.1 Alfaro cultratus | reverse complement strand
TCTTTTCACACACACACACACACACACACACACACACACACACACACACACACACACACACACACACACACACACACTGTCTTCAAATGCTCAAGTTTCTTGGACCCTATTTAATCCTAAATTAGTTTCATAATTATTGAATTGGCTTCAAGTCAGTTAATTGACTCAGTTATTCTGCCACTTTTAGTTTGTTATTCTGAAACCGATTGATAGCTTCCTTGGTTGTGTAATTCAGATCATTGTGGTTATAAACAATCCATCACTGTTTCATCTACAGTGGTGGCTGATACTGTATCAAGTAATTTATATATTTTCAATACAGATTAGTTTGGCAGATTGAGGTTCTTTACAACACATATCTAGTAAGAAATGGATATTTTTACCTATTTTTCTTGATGAAAGGAACAATATTTACAGTAGTCATTTGATTATTTAAGCATTTAAGTCAAGACAGTAAAAACAAAGAAAAAAAAGAAAGAATATGTACCTCTTCAGTGCTGTGCCATGGACTCTGGCTTAGTGGTTCAAAAGAACAGAATGATCCACTGTGTCAAAGGCTGCCATAAATTAGAAGTCTGTACAACTATAATCCAAAGAAATGGAGGTGCCTGACAATTTGCCTGTAAAATTTTGTAGGTTTAATTTGCTTCAGATCTGCAAAGAGAGGATAAACTACATGCATACAAAAATTTAAGTATACCAGAGGAAAGAGGGGAAAAATGAGGTAAATTCTGATCTCAATTTTAAATTTCATGACATGTTCATGCTTCACATTTTTGACAGCATAAACCACAATTAACGTAAAGCCACCTCTCCTGTGGTGGTGTTGAAATTACCACACTGTTTTTTAAAGGTGGAAGGTTTAGTTCACTTCCTTTGGGGTGTGTGTGCGCGTGCGTGCGTCTAGGTGTGTTTGTGTGCATGTATGTGTGTATGTGGAGGTTGGATCCCTTTTACAGTAATTGCAGCTATGGCAATTGGGGTTTCAAAGAGAGAAATACTGTTTGGGAAATTACCCCTGGATCCAACATTTATGTGCATGCATGTGTGTGTGTGAGTTTTCAAATGGGTGGAAAGTGCTGTGGAAAAATGGGAGCTGTCAGTCAGCCTAATGAGACCAACCTTCTCTGCGCACACACACAAACACACAGAGAGCCATTGGGCCAGTGGAAGTGCCATATAATTGGGTTTCCTTTCCAGGACAACAGACATGCTCACTGGATTAGATCTGACCACCGACGCCAATTCTCTCCATGTCTCCTTCTGTGTGCTTTTCCTTCTCTTTGCATTCGGACCGTCTCTTTTTTTTCTGTTTTTGCACTTATTATTATTTTTTTCATCTGTCAGTCCATTCTTGATTTCTTTTTGTTCGATAGCTCTTTCCACCTCTGCACTATCACTTCAGTAAAACGCCTAATTTCATATGCTTTTTTTTCCTCAACATTTGACATTAGATCAGACTAAACTGTTCCTTTATTGGTCAGTAAGAATTACCAACATCATTCTATTAAATAAACACCAGAAAGAATTTGTTTACTTCTAATTATATTTAATATGTTCATACAATGTAAAGTGCAGCAGTCTATCCTGCAGCAAAAAGCTCCCATAACATAATGCTGCCACTCCTGCACTACACAGTTTGGGTTTTCTTCTCAAGTTTCCAAGTTTTTTGTCTTATTCATGAGAATATAATGAAAGACATAATTGCATTAGTCTTTAGAATACATTTTGGTAATCTGCCCAGCCTTGCACATAAAAAGTTCAGATTTAATGAAAAAAATGTCATGGCTCATTTTTTACAGGTTTAATCCAGCAGTTAAAGTCTTTGTTGCTGAGTGTGCAAACTGTATTTATAAGTTTCGGCTGACATCTTTTATTTTCATTTGGGGTGATACTAACCTCTCACACCAAAATATGTTGCACACACTGCAATGCCAAGACATTCCCATGCTTTTTACACTCGCATATAATTGTTTGATCAGATGAATGTGGCTCCTTCAGACTTCTGCGAATTGTACTCAAGGATTAACCAGACTTGAGGAGGTCAAAGACGTTTTTCCAGATTTTTTTGGCTGATTTCTTTAGACCTTTCAAAAGAAAAATATAACAGGCATGTTTCATTTTAGCTCCGGGGTTGTGGAAATGTCAATATCAGAAGCTTACATGACATCATCATTTGTGGTTTTCATCTCTGTAAATACTAATGTCACGGTATGTAAGATATCTCAATATTATGACATTTAGTAAATCAAAAATTATTTTGGCAACCTACCTGATTTTAAACACCAAAGGGTTTAGTCTGATTTAGTGAGACAGTAAGAAAAAGAATGCTATACATTGTTTTGCACAGTGCATGTAATAGGGTTTCAGCTGTAGAAAAAAAAAGCATAGATTGCCTTCAGTTCAATAAGTCACAATTGAGTGCCACTTCACAAATTTTTTTGACCAACTTTGATTACTCGCTTTTTGTAATTATAGAGGTTATTTGAGCGTCTTGCACCCTTTGCTAGTCTGAGTCATTGCAATGAGAATATCACACACATTCACACACACACCTATATATATATATATATATATATATATATATATATATATATATGAGATGAGACGAGATTAAACTTTATTGATCCCAAGCGAAAAATAATTTGGAAGTTTTGCAACTCTAAATAGAAGTTCCATACAGAGTATATGTGTCCAGGAATAACAGGATAGAAAGGAGAAAGGGTGCGGGGAGGAGATGGCATGAGTAGAGAAGAGCAAAAAGTCTACTTATTTTTCTCCCTGCTCCTTATGCAATCCCAGATGACATCTCTCTAACCCTCACATTGTCTAAGATTTGTGTAGGATACATTTGAGTATGTGCGTGTGGTTTTAACACACAAACAAGACATTGTTACAAGACATTGTTGCATGTCTTGTAACAATGTGTTGAATGTTTGATAGTGAACTACCCAGCATCTCTCCTTCACTATTTTCTGCAGACACACACTTTCACACAAACTCATTCATTTTGACGGAGTATATGTGTCTTCAGCCATACCTTTTCACAATTTTTCATAGTTAGTTCATTGTGTGCTAAAAATTATCTCATATAATTGTGTACTTAGATGAAGTTTTATCCCTAAATAGAACAGCACTGGCAATATAAGCTCTGTACTTATAGAAACACCCCAGGGCCAACTTTTCACTTACTTCATTTTTGTAAAAAGTGAGATTCACAGCTCAGATGGGAGAAACTGTCAACAGTATGACGCAAATATCTGGCCTTTATGGAAGAGTCAAGGTTAAGAGACTGTCCTTAAGATGTTCAATTTAAAGTTCACAATGTAGCAGGACAATACAATGATTGAATTCAAAGTATTTCCATTCGTTAGAGAGTCAACACCCAGTTACAAATGAGAATCTGATGCAAGGTCTAAAAGTTGATCACCATTGTTATCCATCCATTCTGATTAGGCATGAAAAATCTCCATCTGTAGATGTGCAAAACTCCAGTTCTGAATGTTTTTGCTTCATCACACCTGAATCAATTGCTTAGGTTATCAGCTGTGCTCTGTGCAACTGGATTGCATTCTGAAGAAGTAATTAAGCCATTTGGTTCAGGTGGTTGGGGTGCTATTAAATGTTGCAGGACACTGCTCTCCCAGGGCTGAGATGCGTACCTCAACAGCCTTACAGCAGTGATTCCCAAAAATGTTGTCACTTGTAATTTTCTCCTTTACATCCTATTAAACTAATCACAGTTGTGGGCAGAATCAGCTGAAATGTGACATCAGAAGTACATGTTTAAAGCAGCCTGTTATTTGATCAGAAAAAGCCATTTCATCATAAAACTTTTGCCCACCACCGACAGCTGCTAAACTGCAGATGGGAGTTTCCCACCAACGTTCTTCAGGAAAGAAAACCCATATTCACTCTGACAAATTAACCCATTCATAGACCCAAAGCACTTCTACATCCTTTGTTTGCCTGTAATCTGTCTCATCGCTCACCTTCTCAGCAGAGTTGAAGCCTTGAATGTTGCCCTTCATGTTAACAGCCTCTCTTTGTCTGACACCCCCCACAACCCCCAACCCCAACTTACACTGTTTGGAAGGAAGCTGAGTCTTTAGTCTTATCTGCCTAACCAAGCGCTACATTTCTAGGCTTAATTCCATTAGCAATATGCTCCAACCGCGTCATTTCAGAATGCGTGTCTGTTGAGCATAGTTTGCATGTACGGTCACTCGTCAGTGTAGAGCATATTGTGTGTGAATGTGAGTGTGTGAGCAGAAGTGTGGGTTGCCTCTGAGGCAGATTGTTCCTGTTGTTTAGATGTAGTCTAACCAGCATATCCAACTAATGCCGTTATCTACATTCCTTGTGTCTGCGGGTGTTTGTGTGTGTATTTCCGTATTGATGTCTATGGTGTGAAACCTCGTCAACATTTGGCCTTTTACTCACATTTGTTTAATTTGGGGTTTTTGCAAATTTGTTCGTATTTCTTTAATTTTCTCTTCTGTCTGTACATGAGTGATTAGGCCTACTTTTAGAAAAAAAAACACACCCTCCTATGTAGGAGTCTATTTTCTGCTCCCATAATTTTATGCACTCCAATGTGATACAGGTTTAGTAATGTGAAAAAGTATTTCTGGTGCCATTCAGAGCTGCAGTTGTTGGTTTGCTTCGAATCATCTTGCTCCTGCATAACCAAAGTGTGATGGAGCTTGAGGTCACAAACTGATTAGCTGGCATTGTCCTTCGGGATTTACTGCTAGAGAACAGAATTCATGATGCCATTGTTGCAGCAATTAGTTTATGTCTTTAAGCAGTAAAAAGGCGAAAGCTATTATAATATGCCATCATATTTCACTCTCAGTATGGTTTTACTTACCAAAATTGTGTGTTTCTACATCAGATATTATGGCACATACACCTTCCAATGAGTTCCACTTTTGTCTCTTTCGTTTATAAAATATTCCCACAAATTGTAAGAGCCCATCAAGATCTTAGTTTGGTGATTGTGAGACAGGCCTTTTTATTATTTTTGGCCAGAGGAGATATTCAACTTGAAGCTCTCTTTTTTTTATGCTATTTTTTGTCTGGTGTTTTTCTTATTTTTGAATCATGAACACTGATCTTAACTGAGACCAGCAGTAGTTTAGACTTTGTTCTTAGAAATTGCTCTGACCTTCTGGACGAGTCATTGCTGTGATCTTGGAGTAAGTGTGGTCGTCCAACTCTGACTATGGTTCTATGCTTCTCCCATTAATAGACACTGGCTCTCACTATGGTTTGCTGTGGTCTAAAAGCCTTAGAAAAGATTTTGTAACCCCTTCCAGACTAATAGTTGTCATTGACTGCACTTCCGATCCATTCTTAAAATTATTTAGATTGTAACCTGATGTGTTGCTATTTGACATCTTCTAGTCTATTTCATTTGATCAGACTTGCTCTTTTTAAGTTATTTCCTAAATAATCAGAGCTGATAAACTTTTGAGCTTTCCTGAAAAAAAATTGTTATTGATGTAATTGACTGGTGAAGTGTCAAGGGCATCATGCTTCTTATGCCAATATAGGGTGGACATAGACACTGACCTTCCCAAAACCAGATACATATGGATGCATAATTGATAAGTGCATTTTCTTTTTTCCTCATTGTGCCTTTGTATAATATAGAAGGGGTTTTTTTTTTTATCTCAGATATTATGAAGAAAAAATCTGTAAGAGGTTTCATACTTTTTCACAGCATTTTGTGACACAATCCTGTTTGTGTATTTGACAGTTCTTAGATCTAAACAGGTGAGAGAATATGTCTTAAATTTCTTGGAATAAACATTTCCAGAGAGGCGCATACATTACTGGGACACCAATGGCTAAACAGGGAGCAATGAAAACAGCACTTAATCTTGTTCAGTACAGGAGGATGTTTGGGTGGGTGGCGATGCAGTTGGGAGATGGATTGAAGACTGTAGCCCTTGCTGCCAAAAAGGCCTTTGTACCGTAGCGTTGGTACAGGGTAATGTGATAAAAACGTATTTGTCTCTCCCTGCCGCCTGTGCGTGAGTGTGTATTTACATTTCTCACATGTCTGGGGGGCTTATCTGTTTAGTGTTGATTAAAAGTGAAATAGTGGATATGCGTTGCAGCAGCTCTCCCTTCTGTGCATGCTCACATTGCAGAGAAAAGCCAGAAAACACACACATTTCCACCTAAAACAACACAAAATTTACGTAATTGAAATGTTCCATTAACTTAATGTACTGAATCACGCCGCTGCATGATATAATATGATAAGAGTAGCCTTTTTGGAAAGAGAGATCAAAAATAAAATTAATTATCTTGAAAGTGTTGGTATAGCGATAAACCATTTTTCTAATTTTCCTGCAAAAACACCAACACTTCAATCTCATAGTTAACTAGATATGCTAACATGATAAAGCAAATGCAATCCTCTGAGTATAAATAGGGCTGTGACCCATTATCTCAGTTCAATTCAATTAAAATGGGGTTTTTTTTAATCCCAAAGGGGAATTAACTGTTTTTGTAACTCATATTATCGGGAGTCGTTGTTGAAGGTGATGCTGTAAGCACGAAGGAGCTCTACTAACAACCAATCTTTCAACGAATCTGAAAAGGCCTTTGAATGACAACAGTTGTCGTCTCATGACTGTCCTAGCATGCTAATAGCTTGTAGTTAGGAATCACTGCTTAGCTGTGATGTTGGAGTTCAGGCTATAACCCTTGCCCGTTATGACTGATGGAAGAGATGGTTTGAACTTCCTTCTCTCTCTGGTTTTTCCTTCTGAAGGTTTTTTCCTGAAGCCTTCTTTTCAACTCTTCCAGAGTCATATTTCAAAAATTTCTTGATCTTTTCAGATGCTAATCAGCTGCTCCCAGAAGTTAGAACAATATGTTGTTGGTGCAGCTACACATCATAACAACTGCATAATTATTCCCATCTGCACAGCTTCCAAAACCAGAAGGAATACTCCTTATTCTTCATACTTACACTAGTTGGTTATGGTCTGTCACATAAAATCTTTTTTTTTTTTTTTAAATAGCAGCAAATTATGAACAAATGACTTGAGGGGTCTACATTCACTCAGTACCAGACTGAACTGCATTTGTCATCAAAAAATAAATTAATAATTATTGTCTTATTTTCATTTTGATTATTTTTAAGATGATATATTCAACCATTGAAATTATTTCATCCATTCGAAGTAGTCTCCAGAAATCATATTGCCACGTTTGACCCAAGAAGCAGTATATAAGGTGATGCTCAGTGCGTGGCTTTACTCCACTCTCACAGTTGGAAATTGTGGCTGAATAGTTCAGTCTTCATTTTGTAAAAGGAGAGGATGTTCTTTTGCATGATCTGAGAGTCATTCAGGACCCATTTGGCAAACTTCCAGGAGGCTGTCAGGGGGCTTTTAGGTTTGTGTCTGGCACCTCTTACTATAAAGACCTGATTGGTGTAGTGCTGCTTGGATGGTTGTCCTTTCTTTATAATCCTTCCATCCTGAAAAAGAAACACGATCTCATTCACAGTGACAGATTCCATTTTAGAGTGATGGACACTTTTATCCTTTTGGCCTCTTGAAGTGCTGCCGAATTGTGTGTTTTTTGTTTTTTTTTTACATTTCCCATATCTATTTTCTGACAAAATCTAGTATTACAGAAAGAATAACCATTCTTTCTGCTCCACTGTTTTTGCTCTGAAACACTTTGCTCTCTGCAACTACGAGGCAAACAGCAGCAAATAACTCAAACTCTAATGACGATGGTCCGACTTACGTAAACATTGTAAATCTAAAAATAAATTTAAAAAAATGTTCACTGACCAATATCTTTAACTGGTTTAGTAGAATGGCTTTTTGAACATTGTAATGGCAATATATCATTTTATTCAGGGACCATTAGTGACATATGGTTCATTTGTCAACTCGGTAACTCAAAATGAGAGTTGGTTGTAAAAGTTTATGACTGCTTGTTTATTTGATTAGACTAACTTGACTTTTGGGTTTTTTTTGGAATCTGGATTTGCAAAGTACCTTGAAGATGACATTTGTTATTGATTGGTGCTTCACAGTCCTGCTTAATAAATTAAACTAAGCAACCCAACAATGTTCATTTGTCATATATAAAGTCCCTTTTGAAATGAACTATGTCAACATTTAGGTATTAATTACATCTTCTGTATTGGGCTGATGTATAATTTAATTTTAAATGTTGTGTTTTCATTATAATTAACAGAAATAGAGACTTGAAAACATATGTATGTGTGTAAATAATCTATTTCATGTGTTTTGCTTAGTAAATTGAGTGACCAAAATGAATTATTTTTTGTATAATATTCTATTTTATTGAGTATGACTGTATAAATTAACTGAATTGAAACTAAGTAATGCAACTTGATATTGAGACAAATGTAAGGAATATTTCAAAAGATTGTCCAGTACTTGAAGTTGTCAGTGAAATAATTGCATCATTGAAATATTTCAGTTTTGGTCAAGGTTTTCTCGTAATGTGATCTAGATTAAGCTGAACATCTTTAAATAAATAGTTGGATATGCAGTAGAATTTTCTATATCTAGGAACATTGATACTGTTGGTTGTAGAATGCATCTGGCATTCACATAATGATTTCTGTTGACTTCAGGGGGCAAACAGAAAGTGCAGTCGCCTCCCTCTCACTATTTTTCCTTTCACCCTTTCAGAAGCAGGCCACCGGCAAACAATCATACACACACACGCACTGCTCTAACCGTAAATTACAGAGGAGCAGCAAATCATTTTCCCATTCACTCCCCTGTTACTCAAACATTTAGTTTATTCTCTGTCAGAAAATTATGTGGCACTGATGCCAGTTCTCTCTGGTGTAATCATCAATTATGTATTCGCCTCTGTAGGAGTTTTTGTATGTGTGGAGAGTGGAGGCTGCGGAGGGGCATCAGGTTACAGTCAATTTATCAACAGAGTGTAAAACACCTGAAGGTTAAAGCCACACACTTGACCTATTCACAGAATAGTGAATAGGTCTTCCCGCCATAAATCATCGAAAAGCTAAGAGCTCAAGCTAGTATTTCTATACTGAGATCATAATTTATGGACACAGAAATGGAAGGGTTAGACATCCGGATCAAATGTTGACTCAAGACCTCATAGTTGCCCTTTTAAGCTCGAAGTTTTCACAATTCAGACCACTTTGTGTCCCCAGGGTCACACAGCCTGCTTAAAAGTATGAGTGCTTTCAAGAATGCATTAATCTTATTCACAAAGCTGATGTCTCAGAAAAAGAAAAAAAAAATGGATATATCCAAGACCAGAATGCATACTACTTGATTTTAATTCCCGTTTACAATACAATTTCACTCCCACTCTGTTTCTTGCTCTAAATTGGGGAAATTATGTTGCTTTTTGTTTAGGTGGAGCTCCTTGACAGCACTTCTCATACCATTACCGATGCCTATGCAGGGAAGGAATATATCATACAGGTAACCTTTTTATTTTTTTATTTTATTTTTTTTACATATTTCTTTTCATTAAAAAAAAGCAGTACTTCATTGGCACTTAATAACACCAATTGTCCGAAACATCTTTGTTCCTACTATCCTTGCATTAACAGATAGCTGCAAAGGACACAGAGATTGGAACATGGAGTGACTGGAGCGTTGCTGTACATGCCACACCCTGGATTGAGGATCCTCTGCCAATCACTACCACAACTGAAGTGGACTTTCCTAACGGTAGGTTGAAGCCTAAATCAAGTCTCCTCTTTAGAGGAACGAACACAGGAACTCAGCAGTGTATTTCTCCAGTTAAGCTATACATTTGGATGAACAAACATCTACTGTGAGGTTCCTCAAGGCTCCATTATCTGAATGATGAAGTTCTAGAACATATCTTACTACTTGCATCTTGTTGACACAGTTGTTGCAAAACTGTGGATCGTGAGAAAACTAGTAAAGTTTTCGCTTGTTAATTAGTTAGGAGTGTCTCTATTGCTGCAGAATCTATTTCATGAGTTAAAAACCAAGGAAACTATTTTCACAAATTGTACTTGTAAAGTATTATGTGAGTTTAAAGAGAGTGATGCTAAACAATAGAATCTTAATTCTAACTATGGTTTTTATGCTATTTTTCCGTGATATTTTGGATTGTGAACTTGGGGCTTTCTGCAACCAGTTTTTTCAGATTAAAATTTAGCCTGCTTTGATTCCAGTGTTTTACTGGAAACTAAGACAATAAACTTTTTACAATACACTTTTTACCATAACTCACCATTATGTTTTACAAATTTCTGTATTTTTTGTAACCATTTCTATGAAGCTCTTTTGACATTTACCCATTGAAGCTTTTCATAAATTCATCTTCTGCCTTCAGCTTTTAAATAATATTGCCTTTATAATTACCTTGCCATGAAATTATACTTTTCATAACAGTTTTATTTAGATAACACTGTGTACACATTAAGCATTACAGTAAGGCTTTAGCTTCTTCTATTACAGTTCAAGGTAAAAAAAAAAATAATAATCTACCAGCCTCAAGTCAAACTGTCACGCATCAACCGAAGCTGCTGAAAACTGCCTCAGGGGGAAAACAGTGCTACCTTTTAAAAGAACACTCACGTATTTCATCCAACTCCAGACTGCCTCTTATACTACAGCGTACTTTGCAGTATAACAAGAATCTTTCCAATTGTGTTTGTTGCAGTTTATTTTTATATAATTTTTCTTCATTTTACACCTCTAAATAAGTTTTGCAAACCTGCAGACAGGTTGGTAAACAGACATTGACATGTGCCAGACGTGAGAGTACCTGAACACCAAGAAGTGTATTTCAGGGATGAACACTCTGTTGAACATATTTTAGAAATACTGCAATAACAAAACTATATTGATTTGTATTTAAAAAATAAATAAGTGAGTGACAACAGCCATGTTTACTGCAATCACAACCTGAGATAGTAACTGGTTGAATATACTTCTGTTATTAAGTAGGGGGAAAAAATTATACAACTCTTTATTTTTGCTGTTTTTTAATTATTATATATAATACATATGTGGAGAATTTACCAATGGTATACTTTAGATTTACTTTAGAAATCTAAATTAAAAGGAGGTAGGTGTGTCTGAACATAGCGATGTGAGGAGAGGTTGTGAGAGTTAGTGGTAGAGCAAGACGTTATACTTTCACATTATCTCCATATAAAAAGCAGTCCTAACAAAGACCGCACTAGGCATGAGTGCCAGAGAAGATGGTGTTCCTTACTGGAACACAGTAGTTAAGAAGAAGCATAACTCTGTGTGATTAAGTTATTTAGCTGTGTGCAGATCCCTCTGTTGAATTTGATTCAGGGTAGCCCAGGATTGTCCTTGTTCCATAATCAAATCAGTAGATTATCGTATGATGAACAATGTGTGCAACTGGCTGATACAAATGCTTTTGGGGCTGCTGAGGCTTATGATCGAACAGAAACCTGTTGTTGTCTTAAGCAAACCAAACACAAGGAAATGAATTTTATGATGTTGTTGAACATTATTAGGCCAATATTGGCTTCCTGAGAGAGGTTGACTGCCCTGAGAGTTGAAACACCCTATGATCATCAAGATAATTTTCAGCAAATGTAAGATGGGACTTTGTATTCTTTTTAGTGATCTGCGGTTTTGGTGTTGGAACTCTCACTTGGATGTAATTTTTACCCATTTTCTTTTGTTTTGTGGAATCATGAAACCATGAAGTTAGCAAAGGGAAGTGAAGTCTGCAGAGCACAAGATGTTCCAGGTTCTTTTGTGACCTCTGTGAAGAATCGGGGTAATTTTATCCGGCTCGCCACTCCTGGAAAAGTTTGACACCATGTGTCTGGATAACAGCTCTCTCTGTGGTTCAGTGCTGTTCCAAAGCCTTAGGAATGGTTTCGTAAACCTTTCCAGACTGATAGATGAAAATTCTTAGTTTCTCGTCTTCTTGAATTTTTATTTAATTTCTTTAGATCAGGATGTGTTGACTTTTGTGATATTTTAACATGCTTATTGTTGTCAGAAAGATTTGATTTAAGTGATTTCTTGATTCTGCAGGTCTGCCAGTAATGAGGTCTACGTGTGACTTTTAATGAACTCATACTTTGTGATTGATATCAATTCATGATTTCATGAATAAAGGCAGTTAGATTTTCATAAATCTGACGAAAAGACAAGAGCAACAAAAATGTTTAAGGGACAAGCAGCTTTTCACATCATTGGATTAAGATGAAATTTAACTGTAAGAAAATTTGTACTGTTCATGAGGAATTTCAGTAGTCTTTATTTTTATATTAGGTCTGTAGTAAATTATATTTTAAAAAATCCACTTTTAACTAGGCCTTTAACAATAACAAATTTTGCTGAACAATAAATTGTCCCAGAAATTATTGTGATAAATGATAATAATTTTGAGATCATTTTCAACTAATATAACAATGACATAATAATATAATTTCACCCTCTCAAAAAACAGTAAACTTCAATTTAATTTTGTAAACAACTCTTAATCCTGGAACTGGAAGATATTTTATAAATCCAAAAAAAGTTTTTTTGAAAATGACCAAGAATTATAAATAAACTGGAAATACAAATCACACACAACCAAAACCATAAAATAAATTGATTATGGAGTCTCCTTCAGAAAATATTACTGATCAGAATGGAAATGATCAAATTCATTGTAATTTATCATGCAGTTAATTACATTTTTGCTTATTGCGACAGACTTACTTGTAACATTAATAAAAAGTACAGAGAAATACCATTTTTATGGTATATTTGTCTACACAGCTGCTGCTCACTCGATATTTTCTCATTTTCAGATCACTCTCTAAGCTCAGGAGATTGTTGTGCATTAAAGATTCTCAGTAGATCAGCAGTTTTGGAAACAGTCAAGGCACCCTGTTTGGCAAAAACAATGCCATGGTTACAGCCACTTAAATGCCCTTTCTTCGTCTTTGTCATGCTTTTTATTGAATTTCAGCAAAACTACTTCACCACATCTAGATGGCTAAACGCACTGAGTTGCTGCCAGTGGCTGATTCGTCATTTATGTTACAAAGGAGTTAATCATGTGTACCTAATAAAGTGGTCAGTAACTATTTTACAAGTCCAAACTCATTACAAATTATTATCCAGCAATTAAGGTTGTTTTTTGATACAGGATTCAGAATTTCATGGGTCATGCTCAGCCTGAGAAAAGGCAGCAATCTAATTATTACTACATCTCACACTTAAACTAAACTGGGATTAGTATTTTCTTGTCCAATGACAATTGTTTTTTTGTTTTTTTAATTACGTATTATACCTAAACACTTCCATGCTGAGATGCTAATAATCTGTCTTAATTAACTGAAAACCGAGAAGATAAATTGAGCAATTTCACTAAGATGTTGAATCTACACTTCAAAACCCAAACAGTCAGTCTGTTTGCTGTGTTGTTGTCCTTCTCTGCCTTGCTGTCCAATAACATGCGGCGGTAGTTTTACAGCACAAGGCTGACTTCTTTTGGTCAAGAGCAGCACTGCACACGTATTGTCACACAGTCCTCGCCTAATGAGCACATGCATGCCTGCAGAGGGATAAACACTGGCTGGAAAAAACATCCACATATGTGCCATCTTCTGACACATTTGTTGGAAACAAGCACACAGTCAGAAAACCACACACAAACACGGCCCTCCAATCAAATACGGCACCCTTTGTCCGCTCTCACTTGAACACTCGGTACACAGTGCATTATCCTCGCGCTCAAGGAAAGAACAGCAGGTTATTGGGATTCTCCTCATGCGTCCGCCCGTTCCAGCTGCCGCCTCGCTGCTTCCCTTCCTGCTCTCGTTGTCCTGTTGTCTCTTCTCCCCTCTGTTTCTCTTTTTTGCCTTTAGGTCTCTGTTTCTCTCTACCTTCTTTCTATTGATCAGACACTCCTCTCACTCCTACCTCTTGCCACCCCACACTTGGAACAAATCTCGCTGCCTTCTCTAAAGATGTCACTTGGTGGGTGACTGATTCCAGCTGTGCAGAGAACTGTGTGTGGCAGCTGCAGTTGCTCCGCTGATATCCATAAAATGACTTCCTGTTTTCTAAGATTTTTTTGGCTCTAGTGGCCTTTATTTGATAGTCAATTGACAGGAAAGTGGGCAATGAGAGAAGGGGAAGACATGCGACAAAGGTCGCCAGGCCGGGAATTGAACCTGCGACGGCCACGTCAAGGACTAAGGCCTCCATATGTGGGTTGTGCTTAACCCCAGTGCCACCACAGCACACCAAATGACTTCATGTTTGCCTGTTGTTGAATTGGATGAGTCTTGCTTGCAGAGGAGAGTTAAAAAGGTATTCAATTATTTTAGAAACGCAAACTAAATAGAAGGTTGTAGGGATTTATGCCTTTATGCAACAAAAACACAGCATGATTGTGAACTAAAAAGTGTGGCATGGAGTTCAATTATCTGACTGATTCTATGCCAAACACAAACAGAGAAGCAGAGAAGCACAGAAGTACGCTATCGCTATTATTTTTCACAATGGAGTGATATGTGCTCCACCCAAAAAAGTTTAGCATGTCAGCCAACAATGTCTGATTTTCTTCTGCCAAATATTTGTTCTGCCATAATCCATGGCTAAAACACCCAATGTTGCTTTTTATCACTGTTGTTGCATAAATGTCAGATTTGTGGACAGACACGCAGCAGCAAATCAAAATCAAAAACCCATCCTACAGATGCACTCATCTGATGAACAACATGGCCACAGTGTGATGCTGCCTCCTCCATGCTTCATCATGAGGATGAGGTGTTTGGTCTGATGTGCTAGTTTTCTCCCACATAAAGTTTTGGATCTTGGCCTTACTTTAGCATGTTTTTCCACATATTTATTTTTTTTCATTAGCCCTTTGTGACTTGTGTAGAACTGCGAATGGAAACTTTCATCACTTTCTTTTAGCAGTGGTTTTCTTATTGCCAGTCTTCCTGGAAGACTGGTTTTGTTGAATGCACAACTGCGAGTTTTGCTGTTGATAGATTTTCCCAGCTAAGCTTTGTGAGATGAACTATATGACTTCTGAAGGCAGTAACTTACAATCAACTTTATTTAGGGGTGTCATATAAAAAACTTGACTAGTTTAAGCACAGGAAAATCTTTCATGATATTTAGTTATTACTTGAAAAATATTTTTCAGCACTTCTTTATCACAAGAAGTCCTTAGACACACTTGTGATTTAATTTACCAAAAATGTAAAGACTTCAAAAGTTAAGAATTATTGCTTAAGGAATTATATTTTGTTTCTTAAAAAAACACTCTAGAAACGTTATTTATGATTATCATTGTTGGTGGGTTATTTTTAATGCAGTCAGAATGTGTTTTCCTTGCTTACAGTCCTTTATTTAAACAGGAAAATCTCTTCAGACATCAAAACAACACATAGCAATAAAATCATTTATTTTACAGTTATTTTATTTGAAACTTGCACAGCATTTTACAAACTTTGCATCATTTAATTCTTTACTTTACTCTTGCACTTGAAGGAGAATCACATTAGTGTGGAGAAAGGAAACTGTCTTTTTTTCCAGTCCATAATAAGGCCAATAAACCAAAGTTCTGCCAGGGCTCACTTCCTTTCAGTTTATTACCATCTCCACCCTGACCGATATTTCCTGGCTGCTCATCCAAACAGTAATTGAAAACATTTCCTTTGACTTATTGATTGTGTTGGTGAGTCTAAGCAAATATTTAAGTATTCTCTATCTCTTCCCTTTCTCCTTCTCGTCTCTATCATCGTTCTGTGGTGGTCTATTTTTGTGTGTGTGTGTCTCCTGGTTTCAAACTGCACAGAAAGTAGTAACTGGCTGTGTTTCTTGGCATCAACAGACTTCTGATGAAAGGAATAGCTTGGTGACAGACACGGCATTTTGAAATCCCATCCTCAGATATTGGTGCTTACCCACCACATTCCAGGATGTAAAAAGAAGACCCACAGCAGAGCTTCTGTGTCATAACCTTCTTAGATGTAGACCTCTGCCCGTCTCACTCCCTCAGACAGAAACTGTACACTGTCTAGCACCAAGCAGGCCAGGTAACATTAGATATTGCTAATATATTTCATGTCTGATGTTATTTATAAATGATTAGTTTGTGTTTCATGGCAAGCATTAGATATAAGGAATGTGGGTAAGGGGGCACCTGCAGCACTGGGGTTGGTCTTGAGGTAATTTAAGGTCCTTTCTTCCATTACGTTCTCTGAAAAAGAAGAAATTCAGTTAAACTAGATGGCACACATCAGCAAATCAACATGTACTTGAGTGAAATTCACATCTCCCCAAAGTCAACCATAAAGGTGACAGACACGGTTGCACCTTGAATCTCTCACCGCTATGAAAACACTAAGAATATACGCTCAGAATATACTGAGCTGTAAAATCAAAGGTGAAAGAAAAAGAAAAAAGACACAGAAGAAAATAAATTCTTCCTTTTCTGTAGTAAGGTACATTGAAGATAAACTACAGCACAGGAGCTCATGTTCTGAAAACAATAGAATGATCCAGAATTTAACTTGATTATATTCTAAATGAAATAATCTTGACATTTACATAAATTATGTGACTGTCAGGGTTTCTATGTGAAGGAGCCACAGCATCACAGATCCTCCACTGTGCCCAACAATATGCATGATGTCGCCTTTTCACATGAACATCCTTTGTTATATAAAATCTGCTTTATAGTCTCAGTAGTATTGCATACACAAAAGTCTTTATTTATTCCATCCATCCGTCCATTTTCTTACACCCTGGTCCCTATTGGAGTCGGGAGGTGCTGGTGCCTATCTCCAGTTAAAGTTCTGGGTGGTGTTTGTTTGTTTGTTTGTTTGTTTATTTATTTAAACCAATTGTTAGGTTGATAGTGAAGAAAGGTTTTTGTGGATAACTGACTACCCAAACATACCACACTTTACCATTGATTTCCCATGGCAACAGCTGGATATATTTGTAACTTTTCTAGCACATTTTCACTGCATGGGCAGTCAAAATAAACTTCTTCTTCAACCTGGTGTGATACATTTTCTTTTTTTGTTTTTTCATTTAACTTTTGCAATGAATATGGTTTACCTCAGGTGAATTTACATAACTTCTTTACCGATTTATGGAGATCAACACACCTCTGAATTAATGAATGGCATGTGCTCTAAGATAAATTTCTAGATAGGCTGTTTAGTGAAAAATATAGCTTAAAAAAAAACACAAATCAGTTCTATTTCTGTTTCAATAAGATTGTTTTTTCAGGGTACCAATCTGTATTTCCCAAATAAAAAAACACAAATGCCACAATACAAACTTTTTCCCCTAGGATCCCCACACCCTCATCCCAGCTGTAACTTTATTTTTTTTTGACCTGTTAAAAAAAAGAAACAAAAAAAACACCACACATTCCACATGATGAGCCAGCATGCTGCTTTCCTGTTTTAAGGTGTGTTTACTGACCGAAGAAAAAGAAAATCAGATTTTTTGGTGTCTCGTTTGCCGGTCACCAGCCAGGCAGGTCAAGCTGAAAATCGTCCGATTCCGGTCACCTGTCTAACAGAAGGGGCATTTTTAGTTTATATCTTACAATACTTTATTTTTATTTTTATTATTATTTTGCTGTCAGGCAGTCTATTCTTTATTTATCTTGCTTACCTTGCTTTGCTGGTATTTCTATATAATGTGGTATCAGATCCCTAAAAGAGCGATGCTGAGATATTTAATTAAAGCTACATTTTCGATTGTAGTTGAAACCCAAATCAAATTTGTAATAGTGCAATGTTGTTGTAATAATAATACTCTTAATACCAATAACCTGTGATTCATAAAACTTTAGATTTGAATATTGTTGAGTGAAAACAATCACCCTCACCATTTTGCTTTTGTAGCTTGAATGTTTTGCCAAAGAGCTGAGTCTAAATTTGTGTCTGAATATAATGAATAAATCTTGCATGTCATAAATCATTTCTACATATATATATATTTTTTCCCCTCAAAATGACATATCGGTCTTCTACTGGCCTGTGAAGATGGATTCATCGTTCACACTTCTGCACTTATAAATAAGGCAATAAGAAGGAAATCTTATTATCTTTTAAAACAGAACACCTGGATCATCACTGATGCTGTATTCATGATTTTCTCACAGCTGTCATTTAAATTTATACAACCTAAAGCGTCAGCGATCAACATAATCTGCACAAACATGGGAGGCTGTTGGAGTTCAAGTCATTCAGCATTTTTTTGTCGTATTATCTTGTCTTAAATGCTTCCTTTCTAGTGTTTTTCTCCGTCTTCACCTGCTTTTTTTCTCTTCCTGCACGGCGGTGTTTATCAGTCTTCCCTCCCTCTCTCTGTTGTCTCATCTCCTCTGTTTACCTGTCCTCACCTCGCTCGTTACAATTTCCGTACACCCCATAAATGTCTCTCCTTGTCACCGGCACATTATTTCTGCATAATTTTTTGTTTTCGTCTCCGGTCCTAAGCATAATGTTTTGCTGCAGGCAGGAAGCATTGCGCTGTGCTGCTCAAAGTGTTAAACGCACCCCGGTTCCCTCTTTCTCTGGCTATTTCACACCTGGCTGCTTCCGTCTAATATATCTCCCGACTTCCCAGCGCAGTACACCACAACAGTCATTAATTGGAAGGAAAAGGAAATCATATACTCTCTTCACAGATCGAGCGGCAAACATCCTGCATGAGTTAATATCTGCTGTGCTGCCTGCAGCTGTAGCAATAGCCCAGTTTTATAAAGCATTAAACTTTGATATTTTAATTTGTCTAGCAGTGTAAAACCAAACTGTAGAACTAAGAAATTCATCAGTGTGTGGGGACTTTTAGCATATATTTATGTTTGCCACAAGCCATTAATTATCCCCCCCACCATCCTCCATGAATTCCATCAACTAGTGCCATAAAAAATGTATTTTCTCCCTTACAGGTTGCTTCTGTTTCAGACTCTTTGTCACACTTAAATGGTTCAGATCATTAAATAAATTGTATTACTGCTGGTCTGACTTGATTATATACACCACTATCACCACCATGTTAGACTGCCTGTTTTAGATAATTTTCTTTGAACATTATATTGTGTTAGTTTGACTGAACTGAACCAAGGGAAGTGCAGCTTTAGTTGTTCAGAAAGGACCTGGATGAGTAGTCGATATCCTCTAGTAGTTCATTTCTTGGTCATCCACTTCTTGGAATGCAATGGTATAATGGTTCTCACAGGTTTGTAGGAGTATCGAAGACTTAGGAATTATGTTGTCAGATAGATACAAGTAATTTATTTATAATCTTTTCTTGAATTTCTTACCTTTCTGAGAGCTTTTAGCCTACTACATGTTGTCAGAAACGTTTTATTTTAAAGGGGTTCATTGGTTCCACAGGTCTGGCACCGATCAGGCCTGCAGTTTTATTAATTTATTTGGAAGGCACAATGCATATCACTTAACATTTATGAAAATGCACCAGGATTAGCCAATAGGCTAATTGTTATCTATTGTCCTGATCCAGTCCATGATTCAATGAGACAATGCTTATTCTTTTGTTTATTTTCTTTTGGCATAATGCCAGGTTTCTTAGGATTAAGAAAGTCAGGATTATTGATTAGGATCTTAATCAATGAAATCGTGCTGTGATATTTTTTTTTGTTTACAGCGGAAAAAATCTGTTTAAAAATTGCAAAAACAAAAGGAATCTTGTAATCTTTTAGCTACACATTGCATAATATTTTTAATATATAACAAAAACTCTGCACAGCATCTGTTGTGCAGACTTTTATATCTACCAGACCAACTGGAAGATATAAATATACAGTATAGATAAGTGGATTTCTACGGTAGCTGCATTCATGTGGCCAGAGTGTACTTGTCCTTCCTTTTTAACTCTTATCTTGTTTTTCCTTGTCCTCCTTTTTTTTTCTCTTCCACCCAGTTTGCGCTCTATGCAGAATGGATCTATTTTTTTGTCTTGTTCACTTCATAACTGCCTTGACAAGTCTCCCATTGATTGTGCTTGTAGATTAGAATTGATTTTGCTCTTCCCTGTATTTTCCTTTCTGTTTGCTCTTTCCCGTTATGATGAGCATTGTCGTCACTCCATTCATCAGAAAGATGGACTGAAAGATTTTCACCCTCAGGATCTGTACTATTGTACTCTGTCCAATCGGGGGGAAAAAACCTCAGCAAAGAGCTAAATAACAAAACCAACTGCCCTGGTGTTTAAGGGAATGACTAAAGAAATCTTGTGCGTTTCTTGACTTGTTTTTCTGCAGAAACGAAGACTTCTCCCATACCGTCTTCCAAAGCACCGCAGAAGGCCGAGCCGCCGGTGGGCAGAGCTGCCAGGGTCGTCACATTTTTCTCTCCTTTGCTGTTAGGGATGATGCTGTTGTTCATGTGGTGAGCACCAACACACACATGTTCAAATTGATTTTGAACTTCACTGGTGCAGTATATATTAACATGTCAATGCATGATTTTATTGTCATAAAAATGTGTCATATTCCAAGAGTAACTCCAGGGTGGGGAGTGAATTTTATGACCATAGGAGATTTATTTTTTTCTTTTCTTTTTTTTTTTTTTTTTTTTACAGTTTCTTCTGCAGAGTCTATTTGAGGTTGAAATTAAATGCAATACGAGTATCTCTGATTTTGTTTGAAGCCGACACATAGCTTTGGAAATGTAAAAATGCAACTTGCACTTTTCATCTTTTTTTTTTTTTTCTTTTTTAGTTGACAGTACAGTTTGTATTGGTATTTGATTTGGTAGATCAAAACAAAGTAGTGCATATCTGTGAAGAATAAATACAAAAGGATAAATGGATTTTTCATTTTCTTATAATTGTAAAACAGAAAGTGTAGCTTTCATGTGTAATCAACCCAACTGCACTAACTCTTTGAATGACCGACTTTCAGCTTCATGTTTTGGGTTTTGCTAGTTTTGCACTTTGCCAGATTGATTTTTTTTGTCCATTCTTCTACCCAACACAATTAAGATCAGGCAGAGGGATATTATCCATAATCCATTTTCAAACTCTGCCATAGAATAATAGTTAGATATTGTCTTGTTTGGGTCACAAAGATACGTCTATGTTCCTGTTGAATCAAAAAGAAAAACAAACTTCAGGATATTGTGCTCATGCTGATGTGGAATTGTAGTTTTCCTACACACTTTTACATCTAGGCCTAAAAGTTCACTTTATGTCTCCTCTTCTTCTCTCTTCTTATTTTGAAGATTTTTTGAATGTTGAATGATTTTCCTTTGCAATTTGCAAATATCCATAAAATTGTGTTGGTCTGTCACATAAAATTCCAATAATAATAATTAAAAAGTAAAACATTGGGATATGCTTTCAAGTGGTATGAATACTTTGTCAAGTTACTGCTAATCAGATTAGCGGGTTTATAAAAAGACAAGAAATAACACTTTTGATGGTTCACAGCTTAAATTGCTTTGCTTTTTCTTTCTGCCTTTCCAGATGTTTTAGTCCCATGGAGTGACAACAGGTGGGAGGAAGAACAAGATAAAGAGGCGGAGGCTGGTGTTTTTTCTATTTTGCACATGTTTTTGAGGATACAGTGCATTGATCATATCTGTCCATCACACAGTTACTCACCAAAATTTCTTAAGAGGGGAAATCAGACAGTCATTGTTGGCTGACGAGGACAAAGACATTCTTCAGAGGAACTTTTGCAAACGACAACGTCAAGAACAAGAGCAGCAGCAGAGGCAGCAGAACAACCACGACAGGAGCAGCAGCAGCATCAAAGTGATTAATGTTACGCCCCTGTGGCTTCGATGAGCCGCGGCAGACTGATTTGTTGGTTTGTTTGGTTCAGGAAGCTCCTTCTCCGAGCAAGAAAACCACCACATTGTTATTTTTTATTCATTAATTGACGTTCTCCCCTTGACTTTTAAACTGCAGAGCGCTTCACAGACAAACGCACACTTATCGCAGTCGTGCCTTTGTGTGTGTGGCTACTGTAGCGCCCCCACATACAGCTCAACCATCATGCCAAAGACTCATAAGCACCCAAACCAAGTGGCTCCAAATTCTTTCACTGAGCTTCCCGAAGCTTGTGCCTGTGCTCAGAAAGTGTGTACATATGCAAGCGGAGTGGTGATGCTGAAAAGTGCTATATGTATCAAACCTGAGGATATTTGCAGCTCCTGTTTGTGTACACACACACGCACGCAAACGCACGCACACACCGTTTAGACAAAGACGCCACTGTAAGCCTCCATCAGACGGTGCTCCGCACGCCTCCGACGACTGAATCGAACCATTGGAGGGAGCCTTTGTTCGATCTGGGGACTAACACGTTGAAGAATTCAGTAATGGTAGCTCGACTTATTTAGACCGTTAGCTTTACATTGTGCTTACAGCGACTGATAAGAAGGACCTGGATTGTAAGAAAAAAGAAAACAAAGATAAAAAATAATAATAATAAAAAAATTTAAGTAAATAAAAATGAAATAAAAATAAAAAAGAACAAAAATAAAGTGGTATGTTGGTTTCTGTTTCTGCTCTATGCTGTAAAAAACAGTAACATGAATCTGTTGGCTTTCCAAAGTCTGGCGCCTTTACAAACATTTTATTATTTTTCAGTTTACATTTTAATAGCCAATATCAGCAGGTATTATTATGTTATTCAAATGAATATTGATGTGTTTATTGTAATTTTTGAATTTTATGGACAAATAATAAAAAGATGCATATAGGGCTTTAGTTTTTTTTTTTTGTTTGTTTGTTCCCTTTGTTTTATTCAGACATTCATAATGGCTTACTTTCTTGATTCTATTTTGTAAACTATGATATGTAACTTTAACAATGAACAAAGTTTATTATTTAATATTATTAATAATGATAATAATAATGTATGTATTAGCATTAGAATGTCGTAACCTGTACCTGGGGTCTTTTTTATAGATGTATATACAATGACAGGTTTCAACCATTAAATGTGACCATTTCACAATGAATTCTGATGAACTGGCATCATTTTCACGTCACCTTTTAGAACAGAATACAATGGAAATGTAGCAAGTTGGTATATCTCTTTTAATAATCACCTTCGAAGTGTACCGTATCAAAATGTCATCATAGAGATGAATTCTTTCCTCCCCAGTTAGTCACCTTAATCACAAAATTAAACAAAGCAGATTCTGCATATTTCTCAGAAATATTATGTATTTATCATTTGAAATATTTGTATGCAATAAGACATTAATATTTTTTATCAAGCTAATGACTATTAAGTCTTTGATAAAGTAAAAATACATAAGCCAACCGTATAAATCAAAGCTTCATTTTATATTCTACTACTGTGTCTCCACCCAAGCTTTCATTGGGTGGAAACTTTTTTGATTAATAAAAAGTTAATCTTTTTATAATTAGATAATAGATTTCTAATTAGACTAATTAGAAATCTATTTTTATATAGGACTACTGTTTTCTCATAAGTTCAAAGAAAGCTTCATCACCTAGAATTCAGAAAACATTTTATGTCAGAACAAGGTAAAGTGTGTGAGATTTGGTCACAAATACAAAAGTAAAATGGTGCTTCATACCGATGCAACAATAATATGTTCATTAAGTGTATGTCTGATATTCATTGGGTTATTATTGTTGTGACATATCAAAAATCAGTGGTATAAGGCATGTTTATAATCCAATTCATATACAGTGCAAAAAAGTCAGAAAATAATGTGTAACTATAAAAGTGTTGCATGAAAATCATGTTTAGATAAACGCATAAGTATTTAAATAATTCAACAGTTTCTGTGCAGCTAGTTGCTGGTTTTATACAGATGATATTAATATTGGGGCAATTTTGCAACAAGTGGTTGGAATATTTTTGTTCCAACACCAAAGCAAACAGGTTTTTAGGCATATTGAGCCCAATTGAGCATGGATCTCAATCCATGAGTTTCTAAGACCAAAATAATAGTTTTGGCTTTTCTTCATAAAGCTTGTGGAAATTCTGTGAAACAGTATAAAGACAATCGAATCAGCAAAAAGGCAAGCAAAAGTCATAATTCACACACTGTCAATAGGTTAACCGCTGGAATCCTTATAAAAAAAACAAAAACAAAATCATTTGTTTTCAAGATTGATCCAGTCCATTTTATTTATAAAGCACTTTAAAAATTACAGTGGGTGAAAATGCTGTACAGAAAAATAAAAACATAATAAAAAGAATATAATGCAAAAGCAGATAAAATGGCTATGCAATTAAAAAAATTAAGAACAGTGGAAGAGAACCAAATAGATAAGTAACAACCATATGTTCAACATTTCAAATGATATCAAACTCCTGGGGAAAATGATGGCAAGACGTATTGAACCAATTCAAACACAGCAGAGTTATCATCTGACTAATGTTTGTTATGTGCAGTTCATCTTTTCACAGTGGCTTTATGAAAAATATCGGAAAACACTTTTTTGTCATAAATATCAAGTTGTCAACGCGTGTAAAGTTAAAGGGATCAGCATGAAAACACTGTCAGCAAATTAAGCTTGACTTATGCAGTAGTAAAAGCGGGTGAGTCATAAAAATCTTTATCTTGTGATTCATCGCAGCAAAGATGAGTAGCTTCTGTTCCCTTGCGAGACAGAGAAGAAAAAGGAGTTCTTATTTTTTGTGCAATGCACTTTGATAAACTCATCCAGATTCTTACATATCTTCCAGACATTGCCATAGTCTATTTCACCTCATCTCTGTAACCAAGATGTAGTTTTCAATAGTTTATTTATATCATATCTTTGTTACATCCCACATAAAGATAACTGGGCCAAATGTTCCTTGAATTGCTGACCAGACATTCATTTCATATCACATTTAAATGTTTGAGATCATAAAAAAACAATTAAGTATCAGACAAAAAATATTTGAATAAGTTCTACCTAATAACTAGTTGTGCAAGCATGATGACTATGCAGAATTATGGTTCAATTAATGCAAGTTGTCTAGATCTTGAAGCAGCCAAACGACCACAAATCGCCACACTGCCACTGGGATTTCTTCCACCACTTGTTCTTTGTGCTCTGGGTGAATCTGGTGGATGCCGATTGATTTCTTTCTCGTCAAGTCCTGAATTTCTTAGATTGAGGCGAAGTTTCGCATTTAAGGATCTTTTAATTTATTTCACGTTGTCATATAATTTCCACATATGTTTTTTAAGTCGGAAAGTTGTGCCTTAATTAGACCTGGATGTATCTAGAAAATTAAACAGCTTTCTAAAAAGATAAGCTTACTCTAAGTTAAAGGGGTTCATAAAAATGGTCTAAAAAATTTAAACATGATAAAAAAGGAAACTATACTTGATCAGTTAATTATAACATAGTGCTCTCTACACATACTATTATCCCTTGTATAGATGAGTAAAATGCCTTAAAATACATTCCTCCTCCTTTCCACTCTAGGTCCTACGTTAATTTAATGCTTTATGACTAAAGTGCCAATTTTATATTTGATGCAGCCAAACTAATTGGTCTGCTGAAGGAGATTATTTCTCTCACACCCTCTGACTTAATAAAGTGATAATAGCATAGCAGCTTGGGAAACCTCCTACAGGTGCTTCAAAATGAACTCTGTTCATGCCTCTAAAAAATGAACAAAGAGGGATTTTTTTTATGGTATTTTGACTCACAGCTATTCAACATGTATTATAAATGTCCCACTGGCAAGGGTTAGAGTTGTGAAATGAAAGAGATTAATATAAAATCCTGGAAAGATCTTCAACCTTTTGATAACTATAGAATATTATGGCAGATCGTTTCAAAAGAGAAAATAAGAAATAGCCACTACTATTCTCTGTTTTAGGAGTATGCTGTACTGTATGTCCTTGTTTTTTTTATGGTTTTAGGAACGTTGTTTTGTAATGGATTTTTTCTGCCCTCTCAATGGCTGACAATGCAATAAAAACAACTTAAAACTGTTAGGACATTATCTGCTCTTTGTTGCTGATGTAGTTTCTGAGAAAAACGATGTCCTTGAGCACATTTGTTTTAAAAGTGAATAGAGCACAATCGTGTCACAATTGAGTAACGATATGCAAAACTCTTTCCTTAGTGCCTGAGTAATTGTGTGCCTGTTTCAAAACAAAATGCTAAACCATAATTGTGCCTGTTTGATCAATATGGCTCATTTAATGTGATGCTAACACCTATTGGAAGACATATGTAGCTTACCCCTCCTGTTATGTTGCGGGTCAAATGTATACGTTTTAAAGTTGAAAAAAAAAAAATTAAAATAGTTGGAAGTATTTTTTTTGCATGAAACTTTTTCTATTTGTCTTAATAGGTGCACTCTGCATATAAATTGAAATGTATTCATTTTACACATTTGCACCACCCCCTGCGTCTACTTTTTACATAGATACTGTTCGGGTCAATTTGACCCAGCAGTCAAGTTGAAGGGTAAAAAATATTTAAAAAATGTCTAATTCTATATGTTTCCTTGCAGCTATGAACCATATTTCACCACACACACACACACAGGTACATGAACAACACACCACACACACGCCTGCACGCATACACACCCACGCACACAAGCCCACTTTCTCACTACTCTCTTTACTTCACTAGGAAACTGCGAGAAAGCAGGTGTTCATACAACTTTTGACGGGAACATCTTCTGTTCCCGTGTGCAAACTCCACCCACACTGAGTGGACACTCAACTGAAGTGGGGGAAACATAAATACTCTTTGCATGACTAATTTATCTTGATTTTAATCAGCGGGTCAATTCGACCCTGAACAGTATGTGTGTCTCAAGTTCAATTATAAAGATCACCCATTGAAAAAGAAAATCAAAATGTAATATAAAAACAATTACAAAAGATCAATTTCAAGGAAATGATTGTTTTTTGTGTCTAGGTTTTTTCCAGTGGACATAAAAAATGTAAATCCCATTTTTTATGTCCAAATGAGTAGGTTGTCGTCATTGGTCCTTTATTTGTGAGAAATAGAAAAACATCATTGCACAAATATTCATTGAAATGGTTAGTATTGGAGTTAATAATCAGATACAGAAATGTTTTGGAGGAATTTTGTGAAAGGCTTTGTAACAGTTGTGATCTGCCGGTAAGAAGAGAAACACCTTGCATGTAACTCTGCACTCAAGCTTTCCCAGAGCTACCTTTTGTTCTGCAGCGCTTTGCTCTCTTCAGGTTTACAGCCTCTGGCAGATGGGCATTAGCCCTCCTCAGGACTGAGACATGGAGCACGACCTTCTCTAGATGCTTTTTCCCCACTCTGAAAAGTCAGAGTTGTCATTCTGAGAGAAGAAAATCATGGCCACTTCCAAACAAATTTCAGGAAACTGTGTGATGTTCCTCTTTGGTGTGTCACATACAGTGAGGTCCGTGTAGTACAGTAGATAGCTGTTGGCTAAAGCCAGATGTGTAAAGTGCATCAGAATCCTCATTGTCCATTTCCTTGTTCAGCCGCTCATTCTATCAATAAGGTCACTGAAACCTACCTTGTAGTTGAATTCATTGACAATACTTGGTCACTGGATCACTTACCTTTTCAGGTTTTCAACCCATTTATGGCAAGTGTCTTCTGGCTCTGTAGCATAAACAGCAGGCATAATCAAAACTGGTTTACTGTCATATCACTTGACCATGCAAATCTTTCCATCCTTAGTGGTAACGTGTTGAAAAAGATCATTCAGTTAGTATCCTCTGCACTTCTGCTTTCATCCACACTTTGGATGAATGTAAAGAACCAATCACAATAAACCTTACAGAGTCTGAGACAGACGACGTGTCACCAAGCTTTCTAAACCCAGATCTTCCACCTCTGAGTTGTGTCCAGTAACCCCAGTAACTCCCTTACTTGTGACAGAGAATGAACTTCTGGGGGGAAAACAGCATAACAAAAGTCTAGTCAATTTCTCATTGTAGATTTATTTATAAAACATTATTCAACTTCTTGTGCTGTAGTAAACAGTACTACAATCATCTCAAAATGCAATTTTGATATTGTGCTACTGTGGTAGATGATTGACTCATTGTAATGCTTTTTACACTTATTTACCAACGACAAACATTTTAATTACATTTATCTGCAATTTGAAGGATTTCTGAAGCATTTTATAGAGGTGATATGATTTTGTATGAATGAGATTAAAACAGGATTTAAAATGTTTATTTTATTTATTTATTTGTTGTGATGTTGCATCTGCAATAAAATTTGAATTTATTTTAATAATCTTTTTACACGCTTTTTGACACAATTGCAAGGAAGTGCGTTGTTTCTTTAAGAGGGGTTTATTCATTTAAACTTTAAGTGTGGGGGGGGAAGGTATGGCCACATTAAAGGTAAAACTGATACAAGACCGTTTTGGATTAACTTTCATGTATGTACCTTTAAGACAAAAAAACAATACAGCAAACGTGATGGAGATTCCTTGGGGTCAAAATTTCCTTTCTGACCTTTTGCTCTCACTCGCCCTGTCTGTCTCTCCTCAGTCTGTCCAACTGTCTGCCTCATCTTTCTCTCAAGCTCTCTTTCTGTCATTATGCTGACAAGCTCTGGCAGGCCGATTTGGAGGCCGAGGACAAATCAATACACCATCTAACAGCTGTCAGCTGGGGTCCTCTGTGTGTGGGGGTGTGTGCAGATCAGCGATCTGCTGGCGTGGTACCGCATTCATTACTCTTTCCTCTCTTCCGTCCCCGCTCGTATATAGTGGCTGGCCTTTTTCTTTTATTTAATGAGGGTGTCAATGAGAACTCAATTAATATTTACAATGACAATGAATTCAATAAGGAGGGTGCAGAGGACACCGGTTTTATTATCCTTGTCATTGTCAGTGCAGAGAATCTACTGCGGTTTGCTCCTGTAGTCAAAAAATCAGGATTTGTGAAACTTGAATTTAAACCTGTAAAACTTTAATTAAATTACAACTGAAACGTCCAGGCTTACCTTCAGTGTCTGCAGCCAAGGAGTGATCCACATTAACCTCAAGTAAATGGGAAGGCGTGTATCTATGTGTGTGTGCGTGTGTGTGTGTGTGTGTGCGCGCTATCCAGAGCCTGTCAGTTACAACCGCACTGTGCGGGTCTAATGACTGCTTTGACCCTTCACGGAAAGCGGGATGAATGGCGTGATATCTGCTTCCCTCTCACCTCTGCACCCGCTTCTGGGCTCTCACCTTTTTGAATACTTACATCTTGCTACCTCTTTTTCCTCTGCTAAAGCTCCATAGTTGATGTTCTTAAAATCCTTTCATACAAAAATCTCAATGCATGTTTTTCAATTCCTCTATATCGTTCTTCTAGCTGGATTTCTGAAATGTAGTTTTTTTAAACCACTCATTTTATTTTGCGCACTTACTCATTTAGCAGCAGTATGTTGTTTACTGTTGTCATCGGTGGTCAAACAAAGTTTGCTAAAATTGCGAACGTTGAATGCTCTAGGAAAACTTCTCGAACAGAAATCAAATGCAATCCAACCTCCACACCTGATAGTTTATTACAGTTTTTCATTTTTTACCAGTTTTTTGTTGTTGATTTTTTTGGGAATTTTTGCAAAGAATTAAGCAGTGCATAACACTTCAGTGGAAATAATTTGATAGTTTGTTATATATATAGCTTTAAAATAATTACTGGTTGTAATATGCTTTTATATTGACTCAATAAAATATTGAACTTTGTGTTTGTTACGTTAAAAGGTTCAAGAGATTTGAAAATATTTTGCAAGGAACTGATGGTAGTAAACACAGCTAAGATTATACTTAAGTTAAATCACCATGAACTAAAAAATATCCAACTCAATCAAATACATTTTTTCTCTTAAACACTTTTAATGCATTTGATGGAAAAATTGCATTCAGTAGATACAAACAGAAAAGTGGACCAAAAGCACATCCAAACAAACTGTAAATATTACTATATATGATAGTGAACCATATTGTGAATGAATCAACGAAGTGAAAAATTGCTTCTGTGTTTTTTTCTTTAATGAGAGAACACCAGGGGTTGATAGGAATTAATGGACTGGAATTAAAGTAATTTGTTGTTTTTCCACTAGAGGGAAGCAGAGACACTAAACAATTCCATGCTCTGTCTATGGTGCTGAAAGGCACTTAAATCTCTGTGGTTCTCTCCAAGGTTCTGAATCATACAAAGCTTTTGAATATTATGAACTAAGGTTCATATCGAGGGTCTCTTGTCTTCATGTTAGCACCAAAACTCAGCACTGTTGCTAGGACACAGGGTCTTTAGTATTTATTACACATTAGCCAGAGGGCGGAATAAGGACAAGATCAAAACTGGTGAAAAATTTCTTGTCCAACCACATATCTTAAATGGAAGAAAACAGGCAACCCGTTCACAACTAGTTTCATTAACGGGACTTAAAATCAAACCGATGCAAACAATCTCTGTGATAACTTTGCAGCAGTGTGTGCATTTTGTTTGGGAGTTTTTTTCCCCCATGCCAAACTCATGATAATCCTAAATTCTGAGAAAGGTCAGAGTAATAAAGTAGTTGGTGATTTTCTTTGACGCTAAAATTGCAATATAAAATATGCAGGCTGGATAAGTCACATGACTTCTGAGTCATCTCATCTCCGTCTTTGTACGTCCTCAAAATTAAGACGGCTCATTGTGAAGCAGAGCAACAACAATCCAGCACATCAAAGGCAGAGACGGGTCCTTCAAATGACAAAGCAGATGTGCGCCACGGCTCCGCTCCGTATGCAGATGTGGGGGGAAGCAATAAGTAGAATGAATGTCAGAGATTAGACAGAACATAATTGGAAACAAAAGAAAAACAAGCTCCTGAGTAAAATATGGAGTCCTTAATGACGGCCCACAGAGATATTATTAAGCAAACGATTGTAATAAAGACATTTCATTAGAAGGGATTAAACTTGCCTTACACAATCCCAGATATTTAATAGAGAGATCATTAAAATTGGATTTTTCATATGAGAAGTGAAATTTAAATTTATCGCCTGCCAAGTTTCAGCATTTGAGCAGATGAATCTATTTTAAAAATCTTCCACTCAGCAGGTTTGCCTAAAATTAACCACAGGAGCTAATATCATCTGCCAGTCACAATTTAGCGCTGGATTCACTCTGCCTGAAAGCTTGACTCTGGAAATTCCATTTTTATCTGAACTAATGGTGTGATATTTCCCCCAGGCATCATTTTGGATTTGAGTTGAAGGCAAATTCCTTCTTTTGATTAATGATTGGATTAGATTCTCATTAAATGTTCACTGAGCTTTCATCAGTTTACTTCTTTAACTGATCATTTTTAGAGTTAATCAGTGCCAAGTCATTATTATGTGGTCTCCTGCCCCCTCTTGTGGTAAATATTTTACATTTTATATGATTTTTTTTAAATTTGCATCTCTTTTAGATAAATTAAACTCTGCTATCAAGAGATACATAACAACTGTCACAAAAATCATTCTTATTTTTCACCTGCTGCCCATGGCCTCCCTACAGATTTCTTTTGTTTTTGCTTAAATGCTTCAGATCATCAAATAAAATTTTATATTCAATGAAGATACACAGTAAATATTCCTTAAGCAGCAGAAGCTATCCAAACTGACATGGCCCTGTGTAAAAAAATAAAAAAGAAGAAGAAGAAATCGCAACCTAAACCTCAGATCTAGTTGAGCTACTGAGTAGCAATGACTGACATCAAATGTTTATGACAACTGGCAGCGTGTTCTGGTCATTTCCCCTGTGCAGAAATTATTTATTTTATCCATGACCGATGTGCAGAGCCCTCTTCCAGGGAGGCTATTTTTGTCCAGTCTTTTTCTAATTGTTAAATCTTGAACACTGACTTTACCTGATGCCAGTGCAGAGTTTCCTATTTTATTTAGTGTTGGTTTGGGACTTCCTGGTTCAATCTTTGATGTATACTCATGGACATTTTTATTTATTTTTTTTGGTTGACCAGCCTCTTCTGAACGGGTTTACCAGTGCTGCATGATTTCTTCTGTTGTAAATAAATACACTGACTTTGGTTAACTTTGAAATAGCCTTGCTACACTTTGTTTTGGTTTTTCTACTTAATTTGAATATTTTTTAAATGATGCTCTGCTTTTGGAAATCTTTCAAGAGGGTTTATGTTTAAATTAATCATTAAATTTCCAGGTCAGATGATAATCAGGAATGAGCTTGACTTGTGAAATTCAGCCCAGCTTTCAACAAATTTTAGTTCAATCACAATTAATTAATTAATTAATTAATTAACAATGGGGGGATAAGTTCTTTTTCTGTCCAGTAAATTTAGATAGGACCCCAGCCTCCTTAGTGAATAAAATCATAATTTAAAAACTACATTTTTGTTTTTTTCTTTTATTTATTGTGAAAAAGCAATCTTTGATATTCTGAAACATCTACACGCAATAACAACAACAACAGAAAAAAGCAAAAACAGAAGAAATCTGTATGGGGGAAAACATTTTTTGACTCAACTACACAAACTAAAATAAATAAAATAAATATGACTCAAACCAGCCCAAAGCAGTGCTCTCTAATCCCAACAACATATATTAGTGTTGAAAGATGTTATGGTCTTTAGTAGAAAGCAGCACTCAAAGGCCCAAGTGAAAGAAAGATGTTACCAGAGAAAATATAAAGGTCATTTTTAAATTTAACCAATATGAATTTGATACTTTGCTTTGCTCTAAATCCTGACTAATTTCATGAGTTGCCTGAAGATACCTTCTTAT
Organism: Alfaro cultratus; assembly: GCA_903066825.1. Taxonomy (NCBI): domain Eukaryota; kingdom Metazoa; phylum Chordata; class Actinopteri; order Cyprinodontiformes; family Poeciliidae; genus Alfaro; species Alfaro cultratus. The sequence continues at coordinate 9,497 of CAEFZX010018684.1, read as the reverse complement.
TTATTTATTTTTCCTAAAAGCTTAATGGCAAGTGCAAGGTCCTGGCAGTCCACAGCTATGCTGTGATCAGTTACTCTGTTGGGGTAATAAGTCAGCCAAAGAAGGAAATTTAGACCACAGATGAAAGCTGCTCATGAAACATGAAAGCTACTCACAATGCTTGGTGAATTCCACCTGAAATCCGGTATCCACAGGCTATATATTGTACACTAAGTGCAAAGAAGGAGGCAGATGAATAGCAAGCATCAGAGCCACTATGCAAGATGAAACATCCATGCTCTAAGAATATATCAGGAAGATGGCCCCAAGGAAAGAAGAGCTCAGTGAATATCCCAGACAAAAGAAGCTGAAAGAGACAGAATGAGAAAAACCATCATAGAAGGAAAAACCTTGAAAACTTCCTGTACATAAAAACTGTTTGGTTCATCAAGGGCAAAAAAAAAAAGATAAAAATAATAGATTTTACCTTCATGTTTTGCAGGTAAAACTTTCTCATGCATTAATGAACAATTATTTTGCTGAAGGTTGAATGAAGGCTAGACTATTTTCACCTGATCCCACTCATTCAAAAAGTAAGGTTTTATGACACAATACCGTGCAAATATAATAAATTAAGGTCCCAAAATCATTAAACACCCTGTTATATGTAGGTGTGGCCTGTACATCACCTGCAGAAAGTACTGTATTATGAACTTTTTAATTAAGGAAACCATAGATATGATGTGCTTAAGTGTGTCCATCAAATCTGGTTGTCTTAGTCAAAATTATGCTAAAATATATTCTGTTAACTATATTTATAAGTCCATCTTGACCCTCTGTATTAAAAATACCAAGTTTATTTACAATTGCTCTCATAAATTTCTATTCATTTTCAAATAGTGTTTTAGTTTAGAATGTGGTGTTGGTAATGTTTTTTTCCCCCATCTAAATATATTTTTGTTGTCATATATCTATTTTAAACTTTATTATTTCTCTGTTTGCTTTTCCAAAACAACTAAAAACAATATCACAATGGATCAAACTATACATTATAGTTCGCTTTGATAGTAAATTGAGAAATGTTGGTATGTTTTAATGGTTCTTATAGCAATATTCACAATCCTTCCAAATCCGATTTGTCCGACACGCTGTGCTTATTATTCCATCAATGAACAGTAGGTGGCAGCAACGTGAAGCGTGGAAGACTCTTGCAAAATACAGCAGAAGAAGAACCGGAAGCCCTAGCAGCAGGGTATTTGATGCTGTGCTATGGGGTGAGTGACTTGATATGTTTCAACTAGTTGCTCTTAGTCGCTTATAAGCAAATAACCAAATGTTAAATATTGTGATGCGGTGTGAAACGAAGCGCGTCCTGTCGTGTCGTTCGTGAAGGAGACTGTTGACTGCCGACAGCTGCTGTCCGCCGCCTACACAAAGCAACATCTTGTTCACCGCTAGCTCTCAGTCAGCGTCACTAATGTCCCTGTAGCTCGATGAAATGCGCCTTATGGGCACATATTTGTGTCCAGCTCTCTCTAAAATTGAGATGTGGTTGCAGGATGCTGGGGTATAAATAACAGCTAATTATTTTTTACGCACCGGATCTTACAGTCAGGCTGTGCTTAACTGTGGGAATGAATGAGGCTGTCCCACATTTCAGTCAGTTACATCAGACTCGGAGACATTTTCTTACATTCCCTCAGGGTTTACTCTGACATGACTTAAGCTCTTGTTTGAGCATTAATGGTTTGCTTACAGTGCCTTGCAAGTGCATACCTATGGATTGAGTTATATAATACGTAACCACGAACTTCATTGTATTTTATTGGGAATGGTAGATGTATTCAGTTTTAATTTATGGCTGGTTAACAGCCATCTGAATCAGGTGTGTTTAAAAAAGGGAAACAGGCAGTGTCCATCCATCCATCCATCCATCCATCCATCCATCCATCCATCCATCCATCCATCCATCCATCCATCCATTTTCTTTACACCCTTGTCCCTAGTGGGGTCAGGAGGTGCTGGTGCTCATCTCCAGCTACATTCTGGGCGAGAGGCTTGGTTCACCCTGGACTGGTCGCCAGTCTTCCGCAGGGCAACACAGAGACAAGACACACACACACTCACAAAGGGAGAATTTAGAGAGACCAATTAACCTGACTGTCATGTTTTTGGACTGTGGGAGGAAGCCGGAGTACCTGGAGAGAACCCACGCATGCACAGGGAAAATATGCAAACTCTGTGCAGAAAGACCATTGGCTGGAAATTGAACCCAGGACGAAACAGGCAGTGTGCCCAATAAAATATATCTTTATATTTATTACATGACCAAATAAGAAAAATATGTCATTGGGTTTTTAAAAAAAATAAAAAATGAGGAAATTGGTCTACATCTTAAATCTAATGGGAGCTGCCTGTACTACATTACTTAAAGTAGTGGTGCCCAAAGTTAGTCTTCAAGGGCCGGCATCCTGCATGTTTTAGTTCTCTCCCTGCTAGTAGTAACAACCTTTTCAGCAAGTCAATATTCTTCTTAGGCCTTCTAATGAGCCATCATTTGATCCAGGTATGATAAACCAGAGAGAAAAATAAAACATGCAGGATGCCAACCCTTGAGGACTGACTTTGGGCACCACTGTCTTAAAGGAATGTAGAAGAGATCCAGTAAAAAAAAAGAACTAAAAGCAAGCCATGAAAGACACCTCATCTTTCAGTTAGTCGTGTTCTGTATGCTGTGTTTTTGTGAATCACCTGTTTGGTTCTGGAATGAGAGTTGAAATTAGGCTTGAAAGGGGGGTTGAAATTAGGGTGTGATTAAGAACTCTTGAGTTGGTGGGCGAGTGTTTTTTTTGGGGGGGGTTTTTTCTGAAAGCAAAAACTTGAAGAGTGATTATATAAAATCTGTACAAGATATGAAAAAAGTAGTTTTCATGCATGAAGTTTGAATGGTGTTTCTAGGTGAAAGTACTTGGAAGTAGTTAGTTGTGAAGGAGCGTAAAGTTTGTAGCAGAATTTATCAGAAATTATGGGATGTTTAATTCATTTCAGTGGTGCCCAAGATGATCACAAAAAGCTGAATTGTTCATAAACTGTAGGTGATGTCAATATCAAAACAGCACTCACTAATTAGGAGTGTACATTTCTGTGGCGACAGGTCTTAAATTACATTCACAATTTTCTCAAATTTGAGTTGGTGAAACCTGCAGAAACCCTCTTACGGTTTTCTTCTGTAGTTTCTGTTTCATTCCACAGATTAAATCCTTCCTTTCTCTCTCCCTCTTCTGCAGTCTGCCTTAATCTTGCTGATCTTCTCTGACGATAGGCTCCCCTTAGCCACCTTTTGACATGCAAGGCTTTTACTCCAAGCTCAACTCGTCCCCCTCCTCGTCTCCTCTGCTGGGGGTGGGCCTCAGGGCGGACGGCGCGCGGGTGCCTCTGAGCTTGGCCGTGGAGGCGGAGAAAGCCCAGGCGCTCCTGCAGACGTTCAGCTCCGCCTCTCTGTTGGCTTCGGCCGGACTCGGGGTGTTCTGTGTGGTGGCGGATCACGCGCTCCAGCTGTCTGCCATACAGCAGCACCTGTGGCTGCGTGCTTCCTTGGACAACGCCACACACGGATTGGTGGGGCTGTGGTCATGGGCTGTTGTGATTGGACTGAAGAAAAAGAGTGATTTTTATGAAGTGCTGCTGGCGGGCCTTCTGGCATCCATTATAGACTTGGACCATTTCTACATGGCTGGATCTCTGTCTCTCAAGGTCAGAGCTGTGCTACTCATGTTTTTTAGGCCAAGTGAGATCATATCAATAATCTAAAAGTATCTAATTTCCTCCTCCAGGCTGCCGTGTCGCTGCCCCAGCGGCCTCCTCTCCACTGCTCTTCCCTTGTCCCTGTAATCTGCCTCACCCTCCGCTTCCTGATGTGGCTTGGCCGCCTCAAAGACGCTTGGTGCTCCTTGCCATGGATGCTCTTCATTTCCATGACGTCTCACCACGTGCGGGACGCCGTGCGCCATGGCCTGTGGGTGTGCCCGTTCGGCAACACGGCTCCCGTCCCCTACTGGCTGTACGTCAGCACCACGGCGACACTTCCGCACCTGTGCTCTGTGCTCATGTACCTGACGGGAACCAGGGACGTGATCTCGACCAAACATGGCGTTGCGATCGACGTGTAGAAGTGTCAGTTATCCCTGGAGGAAAACGTTGACAGTTTGAAACATTCAAATACTTGAAGTGACTTGAAGTGACTGAAGAAAAATTTCCAACACTTGAAAGATTAAGATGTTTTTCTTGTTTGTTTTGTTTTGTTTTTTATTTATTTGAGAACAGTTTTACAAAAACAAACTATAGTTCCAGTCAGACCTGTACAGAGACACACAAGCATTGAGGCAGTCTGCTCCTTTAATAATAATAATAATAATAATAATAATAATAATAATAATAAAAAAGAACAGAAGTGGATGCAGAAGTTTAAATTTGTTTTAGATTATTATTATTTTCTTTAATCCACACGGGATCGTAAATAAACATGCAGTCTCTACATATGTTCACCTCCTCGTGGTATCAATCAGGTTCTGGCTGGATTTTGACTTCTCTTCTGTTCAAGAGCGGTAGATAATTGAAATATTTTTGCTTGATGTCATGGACCCACCTTTTATGTATAGCTAAAAACTTTTAATATTGTTTAGATCAGCACCAAAACCAGTTTGAATTTCTGCTGGAGATCATTGTCCTCATAAACACCCCACATTTGTCCCAAGTTTTTTGGCTGGAGTTTAACTTAGAAATTGCCTTCCTGTGCAATTCTGCTTGATTCTAATCTCACTTCACTGATTTGCCTGGGTTTTCGGTCATTCGCCTGGATTTCTCTGGTAGAATTGCCAATCAGCAAACAGAAGGAAAAGCTGAACAATGAAGCCGATTTACAAATTATAATCTGTCTGTAGTTTTAGACATAACTACATTGGCAGCGGAGGCAGTGAACAAAGCCATTGTGTCTGTGTTGCCGACGCTTCCTCAGCTTGGCACTTCTCTCTTTGCAGTGGAGGATGGTTGTTCCTAAACATTCTAATATTTTATCTCAAGATGACAATTTGGGTCAGATGGTTGAAACTTTGACTCAGTTGGTTCTTCCAACAGGACAGGTATCCCAAACACACATCAAAATTACTTTTGGAAGACCCAACATTTGGCTTCTGGAATGGCACAGACCATAATCATGTTAAAAGGCAACCAGTTTAAAAGGTACAAATTCCAGTAAAAACGTTCTAGATTTTCATATTAACAGACATGTGGCAAATATTTTGGGAAGAGTATGTATACATTTGAGCTTGTAAGTAAAGCTTTAGTGACCTGGATTCTAGGAAATACAAATTTCTTCAAGTTGCTACAGTTGTGTTGTATGGTCATTTCACCTTGTGAAATGAACAGTTCAAATACAATACAACACAATTTTGAATATTTATTCTTATGAGTTGAAGTACATCTCTGACCAGAACTGTATTGTCTTTTGAGTAAAGGAACATTCCAAAATGGGTGCCAATCTTGGATTATTATGAAATGTCTCTTTGTGGATACTTGTATTTAAATCCTTATCTGCAAAGTAATTTTCTCTGAAGTGACTCTTTCCAGTGTTTTATACCAGCTTCGACATGTGTTAGAAATTTCCAGAATACATTTCCACAACACATGGGCTTTGAGATTTTCACAGTATGGCAGAGAAACAAAGTATAAAATAATTTTATTTTTTATTTTTTTTATTTTCAATTGAAGTTGGGAAATGTGTTGGGGGTTTTTTCAGTCTGGTGACTAGAAGCTGTGCTTTGTCACTCTTTGCTGCCCTCTACAGGAGGCACTGGTCACTGCAGCACATTCCCTTTCATCTGATCAGGCCGTTTAGCCATATGGATTGTATGATCAGTAATTTTTGTGGTTGTACAGGCGGGACTTTGTAAAAACCTTAGTTTATGTTGAAACTGGAAACCGACCCATGCCTGATCTGCACCAATCAGTGAAGAATTTTACAATTCAGCCTCAACAACTCAAGGAAAAGCCAACCAAAGGTCGACCACAGGCTGTTTGAAACTCACACACAATGTGTCACCATTTTTCCGATGGAGATAGTTTAGCTTTCAAAGCACATGTATAGATTTTGAAGATTTTCTGTCTGTCAATCAATGACATCCATTTTAATCACCACGACACAAAATTGCCTATAATAATATGTAACTGTTATAGTTGTCCCTTCACCTTCACCTGACTCTTCATTGTGATGCTTGAAGAAGCCATCCTATCTAACCAGCAGTAACTTGCTACTGTCTGAGCCTTTTGTCTTTTTGGCTTTCAGTCCCATCATCTTCTTCAGATACAGACTGTTTCACTCTTCTGATTGTTTGCTTGTAACGTTTAAGCATTTGGTGATTTTGCCAATCACAAATCTGAAACATGCTGGATTTTTATTTTACTTTTTGAGTAGGGTGTTCATAACATTACCACATGTTTTATTGGCATGAAGGAACCTTCACATTACTATCAACAAAAACAGTTAAAAAAACCAAAAAAAAAAAACATTTACAGGTAGTCTAATGAAATAGGTGTACAGTGAAAACACACATTCCTAAGCTGTATTATTAACACTAGAATTTTGCATAACATAGTGATGGGCTTGAGGGGTGTGTTGTTTGATTGTAAGGTATCATGGTTACAATGTATTTCTCTCCTGCTGTGTGTATTGTAAATGTAAACTTTTTAAGCAAGGTGAGTTTTTTTTTTTTTTTTTTTTTTTTTTTGATTGAGAAAGCGGATGTATTAAAGCCCCTTGCCCACTAGAGGGCTCCTCGAGTTTACCAATTACTGTAGTGCTAAAAGTTTCTTTTCAAGCATTAAGTTTCGAAAATAATACAAAAATGATTGAGGGAACATTAGATTGAATTTGCACAGCTTATTTTATATATTTATAAAAAAAAATCATATTTTTATTGCATGAGAGTATCTGATTTGTATCTGTCTCGTTTTGTTGGTGGCATCATTAATATATGAATGACAGACATCCTTCATGTTTGTTGCGGTACTCTGAACATTAGTAGAGAAAAACGGTTGCTTAACACTGGAACTTTACCTTAAAGCTAAAGAAAGATGTGAGCACCGCAAGTGTTTTTGTCACACACCTCTACAACGGTGTGTGTGAAAAACTTGTTTGTGGTATGAATGTATTTGCCGTGCTATTTAAAATTCATTTTTTCCAGTAAAAATATTTTACTGCTGCTTATTTTCTTTTTATCTTTGACTGATTTTGATGTGTTGAATATTTGCACTTTAAGTTTTTAAAATGTGAAATATACTTAATTTTTGTTTGAGTGCTTTTGTAAGGTAGGGGTCTTTAGTATTAAGAACATATGCAGAGTACCTAGTTAATTCTAGTGTTGTTCTTTTATCTCAATAAAAGATATCCTATATAAATATTACTTTATTTTTTTAGTTCCCTGCTAACTGTAGGGCCGATTTTCCTGTGGCCTGAGTGTATTTTGAATGGACACTTTAAAGGATCCATATAATTACTGTCATGTTTGAGTGATTTCATTACAGTTCTAAGAGAGCAACTATGTTTGCTGTCGTATAAAGTGCAGAAAAAAATGGCAAAGTAAAATTAGATGTGCATTCCTAGATCTGAGAAATACATTTCATATTCTAAAACAGGGCTGAGTAATTCACCATGACAAGTTATAAGGGAAATGTTAACACAGATTATATTTTTATTCTCAAAATAATATCTGTAAAGATGACAGAAATAGATGCAAAGTGAACTAAGCAGTATTAGAATTAGGAAGCAGCAGCAATGTTTCAGTTAGGAGAGCAGTTTAAGTATTGAATTTAAATCATTCTAAATATTCCAAATATTTTCAGGATTAATATCTTTTCGTCTGCAATGGACTGGTGACCTGTCCAGTGAGTCCTCCACCTCTCGCCTGAAATGTCTCGCTGGAGATGAGCACCAGCACCTCTCCGACCCAACCAGGGACAAGGGTGTAAGAAAATGGATGGATGGACGGATGGATGTCTTTTCTTGCAAATCTGATTTTTGAAGTCAGTAAGCATTATATAAGTAAGATGCAGAAGAAGTAGATAGAATATTCTTTCATAACATGGTATTCTGTTGAAGTCCCTTTAGTCTCCCTATGTTGATAATTATTAGGCATTATAGGGTTGGAAGGAAGATTGGGATTAGGGCTAGAAATGGGTTTGCAATAAGGGTTTGAAGGGAGGGTTGGAATAACTGTTGAAAGCAGGGTAAAAATTAGGGTTGGAAGGAGTGTTGAAATTAGGATTGGAAAGAAGTTTATAATTAGGGTTGGGATGTGGGCTGGAAGGGGCATTTGAACACTAAAACTAGGGTTAGAATTGGGTTCGAAGAAGGATCTGAATTAGAGTTGGAAGGAGGGTTGGAAATAGGGCTTAAAGGAAACTTGGAGTAAGTTGTTATGAGGAATAGAAATAGGGTTGGAAAGAGGGTTTCCTGATGTGTCTAATGTAACTTGGAAACTTCTTAAGCAAGTTGAGTCTTTTCCCTTTTTTGGATTGAAGAAGTAGATGTATTAATGTCCCTTTTCCACTAGAGGGCTCCTGGAGTTCATATACAGTATTATTGCTAAAAGTTTCTTTTCAAGTGTTAAGTTTTTAAAAATAATACAAAAACGACTGAGGGAAAGTTAGATTAAATTTGCTCAGCTTGTTTATATATTTATATTAAAAAATATATATTTTTATTCCATGAGAGAATTTGCTTTGTATCTGTCTCGTTTTGTTGGTGGCTTCATTAATATTTGAATAACATACATCCTTCATGTTTGTTGAGATACTCTGAACATCTGTGGAGAACAGCAGTTGCTAAACATCGAATGTTACCTAAAAGGTAAGGAAAGATGTGAGCACTGCAAGTGCTTTTGTCACACACCTCTTAACCGGTGTGTGTGAAAAGGTTGTGTTTGTGGTATGAATGTATTTGCCATGCCATTTAAAATGCATTTTTCTTTTTTTCTGTGACTGATTTCGATTTTTTGAATATTTGCACTTTTTTAATGTGAAAGCACTCAAGCCTTACAAAGGTTTAAGTGCTTTTGTAAGGTCTTTAGTATTAAGTACATATGCAGAGTATCTACTTCTAGTGGTGTTCTTTTATCTCAATAAAATATATCCTGCATAAATATTATTTTTTTTTTTTTGTTTGCTGGTGAGCTTAAGGCCCATCTTTTTGTAGCTTGAGGGTATCTTCACTAGACACTTTAAGGCACCCATATAATTATTGTCAGGTTAAGACTAGTTATTTTACTTTTGAGTGATTTTATTACTGTTCTGGGAGGGAAACTATGTTTGCTCTCACAGAATGTGGAGAAAAATCGGCAATGTAAAAAAAAAAAAAAGATGTGTATTCCTATATCTCAAAAATCAATCAATCAATCAATCAAATTTTATTTGTATAGCACATTTCAGCGGCAAGGCATTTCAAAGTGCTTTACATCATATCAAAA